>JACBKR010002390.1:0-35282 GCA_014218235.1 Colocasia esculenta
GTTTGAATTGCCGCGCTTCAAAGCTGAAACACGTCCTTCTTGGCTGCCGTAGATTGGGATGAAACGCGGATGCTAGGCAGACGCGCATAAGATCTAGAAGCGCGCCCTTTGAAGGTCACATATTGGAATTTGAAATGCGCCTGCTGGTTTGGACGTGATTTGAAGGTCACCAGAGGGTTAAGAATTTGCTTTGCTTTTGCACAGTTACTTGCTTTTATTGTGTGGTACTCATGCTTTGATGTGTTTGTATTGCAGGGAGTGATGAAGACAAGGACCATGTGGCCCCTCGTCCTGGGAGCATATCGGGGGCTCCCGGACTTCAGAGGGAGAGAGTTCGGGAGATGGGATTCGGGCCGATCTTGGAGATCGAGCCCTTCTTTGTGAACCCTCCCCTGATCAGGTTTGAGGGAGAGATGGGACAGGGCTAGCAGGACCTTCCTGTTCCCTTGGAGCCATATGGTCCCAAGGTTGGAGGACGTGACCCGGATCACCGGGTTACGAGTTGACAGGGAGGCGGTGAGTGGCGTGATGTACGCTGACTACACCGAGCATGTACAGGACCTCCTGGGCTTGGACCCCCAAGGAGACGAGGCAGGAGACAAAAGGATGGTGGGGAGAGTTGCCCTATTGGAGGCCCTGGGGCTAGCTGGAGTGCGCCAGCAGTCGGAGGAGATGCTGCAAGAGTTCGTGCAGCGAGTGGCGGGGCTAGCGCGCAGGGCGTACGGCCAGGAACCCGAGGACAGAGACCGAGTAGACCGGGACCTCTGACGGTTCCTGATGTTTTTCTTCGGAAAGATGTTGTTCACCACCAAGGGTGACAGCATCCACTGCCAGTTCCTAGAGCTGCTCGAGGACTTGGGTCGAGTGAGCGGCTTATTGTGGGGTGCGGCCCTCCTGGCGCACACCTTCGCGGATCTCTCCGCTGGTACCGGGCGAGAGACGACTGTGGGCGGCTTCGCACCCTTCCTACAGGTATGAAGGTTTTAACTCTCTTCAATTACATTCTCATTTTCTGCAATTGCTTGATTGGTTCTAACTGGTGTGCGTGTGCAGGTGTGGAGCTATTACTACCTCCCCCTCGGTAGGGCGTCTCAGGTGCGGCCGAACGCACCCGAGGGTGACTACAGCCACGTACTTCTTCCAGCTGGAGGTCCTCTGCCGAGACATCCGGGATTTCCCGGCACTCCTAGTACGTGCCACACATATTTCCTTTAATTGTGCATTTGACATGAAATATTTATGTGATTGACTTAATGCATGTAGGTTGTTTGGGAGCCCTATGTGGGTATGGGGGACGAGGGTCAACCATGGGTGGAGAGTGGCCGACCTCGGTTTAGGCGAGACGTGTGGGTCGACTGCCTAAACGAGATCGAGCCGCTCCACTTGCGGTTGGCTGCTCAGACCCTGGGCCTGCATCAGGCATGACTTGAGGTAGAGGGAGCCTCGACGGATCGGCCGGAAGACATGGGGGAAGGCGAAGACAGTCGACTGGCGTCTTCGCTTCCTTGACCAGCACGCCAACTGGCAGCAGGGCTGTTAGTTGGTCAAGTCGGACGCGGTTGACAATCGCGACTACCCCCGCGGTTCCAGGAGGAGCACAGAGGTCGAGACTTCATGAGGCCTGCCAGGGTATGCATCTTGAACTCTAACTTCTTTTACATGATATGCATTGATCTGACGACTATATGCATGTGTAGGATGCTCGCGATGAGCTGATTGACCAGCTCCGCGCCCAGCTGGCGGGTACAGAGGCTCAGTTAGCCGAGGCACGTGCGGATCTCGAGACACTGGTAAGTCTAGAAAGGTCGTATCTTTGTTATTTGTCTTACCATGTGCTGACCCAGCTTCTGAATTGTATAGTGTGCCGCCCAGACCGCCATTGTACGCACTGACGTGGCAGGTACCTTGATGAACCAGAGTGTCCCAGACCCCGAGACGTCTTCCCTCCGTGAGCAGCTAGCGGCGGCAGTGGCTAGGGCGGAGGAGGCGCAGCGCGACCTTGCTACACGAGTAAGTAACTTAGTCATATACATGAATTGAATTGCGACTTGTACTTACTGTGCTTGTCCCTTGTAGTCGGGTGAGCTCCAGGACGCCCTCACACGGGAGACTGACACCTGTGTCATGTTGACAGAGGCATCTCAGCAGTTGTCGGAGCTGCACTCGCAGGTGACTCAGCAGAGCGCGGAGTTGCCCCGAGACGCTGCGGAGGCGCAAATGAGGCTTTCCCTGGAGCGGGAGGACCGAGAGAGGGAGAGGGCTCACTGGTCAGAGGAGCGGGACCGGTTGACACAGAAATTGGTGGAGGCGCGCACGAACTTGTGTGTCTCCGAGCGTTTGCGGCAGGCGGCGAAGGACCGGTACCAGCGGGGGCGTGAGCGTGCGAGGTAGCTGGGGCGTGGCAGTGGCATCTTCACCGAGAGCTACATCGCGACTTCCTCTCAGTACGAGAGGAACGTCCAAGAGGCCGCTGCTGCCCAGCGGTCTACCGGTTCACGTGCTCCCATGGGCCCCCCGTCTTCGCCGTGGTTGCGGTGGATGCAGGCGAGGCGTAGAGCAGCCAGCAGCAGCTACCGACAGAGGGTGCAGGAGAGAGTGACCAGCCTATGGAGAGAGGTGGCGAGTGTTAGGCCACTATTATGACATGTATCCCTTTTACCTTTTTTTGATGATGTGTGCCCGCTTGGGCATTTCATGACGGTGTACTCGGGGTTGCCCCCCCCCCCCCCCTTTGGGCTGTACATATGTATATATGCGCGGCCGTCTTCTTTCTTGCGTGTCTGAAAACCATCATCTGAAAAGACAAGTTAAGTATTTGCTCTGGCTCAACTCCTTGCATACGAGTAATGTTTTGTCTTCATGATTTTGTCAAGGGGCTGAGCCTTTACTCAAATAAGGCATAAGGTAACGAGAATATGCAAGAGATGGATGCTACGCATTTAAATATGCAAGCAAGAGATATGTACTAGTTATACAAGCGGGCGGAAATTGGTCAAAATTTACAAGGATGAATGCAATTTTTTTAAATTTTGATTGATTTTTTTTTGAATTTTGAAGTATACAATTTTTTGGATTTTGAAATATATGATTTTTTTTCTTTTGAAATATACGATTTTTTTATTTCAAAATTACGATTATTTTTATTTTGAAATATGATTTTTTTTACTTTGAAATATATGATTTTTTTGGATTTTGAATATACAATTTTTTTATTTTGAAATATAGGATTTGGATTTTAAAATATAAGATTTTTTTATTTTGAAATATACAATTTTTTATTTGAAATATACAATTTTTTTAGATTTTGAAATATAAGTTTTAAAAAAAAAAAAACATACGCCATAAACTGGCGTGGTCCCTTCTAAGAAGACGCGCGGATCGAAGGGGCCGATCAGGTGGGTGGATAAGCACAGTATTTGAACTCTTCAATTATTTGATGGTCATTAGGAATCTACTAACTGTTATTGGGTGTGCTAGCCAGAGGTTAGACGTGCTTGATTGATGCCTTCACCCGAGGTTACTTTTGGCCTACCTCCTCCTTGATTGATCGTTGCCTTGCCTTGAACCTAAGATATACCCGGGGGAAGGGAAGAGAGGAGATTTTTAGAAAGTCTGACAATAGTTCTGGAAACTTTGAGGAAAATACTCACTTCCTTGTCCTAAACTCAGTGGGTTTCGGTCTTCTTTGGGCTTTGGGGTTTAGCACGCTTACGTCCAGGTCCATTTGGATCCCTGCGGGGACTTTGCCACTCTTGTCGTGTTGCACGCTACGTCCAGGTCCGTTTGGATCCTGTGGGGACTTTGCCACTCTTGACGTGCCTTTTTTCCTTTTGAATTGATTTGCCTTGTTTGGCTCTTTTGACTTAGATTTGACATTGGTTTCTTTCCTCTTTCCCTTTTATGCCTCGACCATGCCTGTCTGAGCTTGTGACAAATTTGCGAGATTAATCCCTCAGGTCTCCTTCCCTATGGTAGACCGAAGAAGGAGAGAGATAGGTGGTGCCCTGGGACGTTGGCTTGGCAATGATTCCTCTTGGATTCTGTGCTTCTAGCTTCTCAGGGCGGGCGTATTCGTGGTGAGTGTCAGCACTCTGGCTAGCCCCCCCTCCCCCCCCCCCAAGAAGAAAAGGTGGATTGATAATGACATCTTTTCATATCGGAGTCCTTGTACGCGCAAAGCTGATTAGGGGTAGTACTTCTTAAGGTATAGCCCATTCCAAGGGTGAGAGAGCTCCTCACCTCCGCATTGACTAGCCTATATGTGTTGCCTGGACCTACCTCCTTGATTACGTACGGCCCTTCCCAGTTTGGTTGAAGTTTTGACCGAGGACCTCTGGGTTTTACAAAGATTCTTTTGACCACCATTTCACCGACCTTGAATTTCCTCTCAATAACCTTCTTTTGATGAAAACGTGCGAGTCTATTTTGATATGCTTTCGCGTGTTCCGCGGCGACCAGGCGCTTTTCGTCTAGGAGTTCCAGTTGTGCTAGGAGCGATTCACGCCGCTCATCAATTGACAAGTCCTTGTCAAGCTGGATCCTTAACGAGGGAATAAGAATCTCATATGGTACTACTGCCTCCATTTCGTAAGTGAGAGCGAAGGGTGTTTGCCCAGTGGGAGTACGGATGGAAGTGCGGTAGGCCCATAGAGCTTCTGTAAGCTTTTCTGGCCAGTCCGAGAATTTGTTAGCCTCGCATGTTTTCTTAATGATTTTAATCAAGGTTTTATTAGTGGCCTCTGCTTGGCCATTGCCTTGTGGATAGTATGGAGATGAATGATGCAATGCAATCTTATACCTGCCGCAGAGGTCGCGTAATTCTTGAGAGATGAATTGAGGCCCGTTGTCGGTGACAATGGTGTCCGGAATGCCAAACCTGGTGATGATGTCTTCATGATAATCTACAAACAGTTGTTGCCTTGACCTCTGTGTATGCTTCGGCTTCCGCCACTTGGTGAAATATTCTGTTGCTGTAAGAATGTAAGATTTGACCTTGTTCTGGGAGTTGGGTTCACCAAGAGGTCCAATGACGTCGAAAGCCCACATGGCGAAAGGCCATGGGGAGGATATTGGATGAAGAGAAGATGATGAAGAGTGGATTTTGTCAGCGTGCAGTTGGCACTTGGCACACCGACGGACGTAGATAGAACAGTCCTCTTCTAGAGTGGGCCAATAGAACCCTAACCTAAGAATCTTCTTAGCTAGCATCTGACTATTCACATGGCTGCCGCAAACACCCGAATGGGCCTCCTCAACAACTTTTGAAGCTTCATTTTCATCCAGGCATCTAAGCAAAATACCGGAGAATCCTCTTTTATAGAGAGTGTTTCCAACCAGGATATATTTCTGGGCTAACCTCCTTATCACTTTCTTCTCTTCTGCTGTCGCTTCCTCAGGGTACGACTGGTTTCTGCAATACCGAGCTATTTCATAGTACCACGGCTTCTCCTCGTCTTCTAACTCCTCTTCTAGCTCCAATAGCATGACTTCAGTCTTGCTCCTTTTCTCTGCCTCCCTTAAGGCTCTATCATTGGCCCAGATGAACATGGGATCTCGGGTGACAGGGGTTCGACGTCGCTCAATCTGGATGCTGGTGAAATCCCCATGACAATTCATGACAAGAGTGGCGCCAACAGTAGCAAGGGCATTGCCAGAAGATTCTGATGGCGAGGAATGTTAACAAAATGATCTTAACAAATAGCTTGGAGAAGGGTGAGGCAAGTTCTTGGTAAGGCTTGAGCTTAGGATCACGAGTTTTGTACTTGGTAAGCACCTGGCGCAAAACAAGCTGACTATCACCTACAATCCGCAGATGGGTGACACCATAGAATGGGCGTACTCAGGCCAGCTATCAAGCCTCATATTCGGCTATGGTTAGTGGCCGAAAATTCTAGTTTGTAGGGCCGTAGGAAGGTGACACCCTCAAGTGATAGGAGGAGCAATTCCAAACATCTTTCCATGAGAGTTCATAGCCCCGTCGAATATAACATCACATAGGATCAGATTGTCTAAAGGACATTAATTCCTCATCCGAAAACTCTGAACGGACGGGATCAAATCGAGGAAGAGGGTGATGGCGAGGTGCTCGGCTATCGCATAGCCCTTGATCGATTCTGTTAATGTAGGTGATATCGAACTGTGACAGGAAGCTTTTCCAGCGAGCTAGCCTATCAGTAAGAACGGATTTCTCAAGGAGTAATTTGATAGGATTCATACGGGCGTGAGGTGAACTTCATGAGCAAGGAAGTAGTGCTTCAGTTTCTGCACCACCCACACGAGCGCGGCACGGTCTTCTCCATCGTTGTATACCTCTGCTCACAGAGGTTGAGAAGCTTAGACAGATATAGTATGCTGCCCTCTCCTTGCCTTCTTCATCTACTTGCGCAAGGACAGCACCTATCGAGTCTTCCAGGACAAATACATAAAGAATAAGAGGTTTGCCTGGAGTCGGTGGCCTCAAGACTGGGGATTAGTCAAATAATCCTTAAGTCCTTCGAAAGTAGCCTGACACTTCTCATCCCAACGGAATTCGGCTCCCAGTTTGGTGAGGTCATAGAAGGGTCTACACCTCTGCGAGTGTTGGGAGACAAATCGGCAGATAAACTGCAACCTCTCAATTAATCCTCGAACCTCTTTCAAATTCTTGGGAGGAGGCATCTCTTTATGCCCTCGCCTTGTTAGGATCAATCCCGATACTCCTCTTGCTCATGATGAAACCTAGGAGTTTACCCGACAAAACACCAAATATGCACTTCTTGGGGTTCATCTTTAACTGATATTCTCTTGATCTCTGCAGCACTTTAGATAGAACCCCGGGATGCTCAGCCAAAGTCTTTGATTTTACTACCAGGTCATCCACATACACCTCAATGAAGATATGGATCATGTCATGGAATATAGCCATCATAGCCCTCTGATAAGTTGCTCCAGCATTCTTGAGTCCGAAGGGCATGACCACATAACAATACGTTCCCCAAGGCGTAGTGAACGAGGTCTTTTCCTGGGTCTTCCTCAGCCAACTTGATCTAATTGTACCCTGAGAAGCCGTCCATAAAGGAGAGGGTCTCATACCAGCCGTATTATCTATGAGCACATCTAGATGAGTCAACGGGAAATCATCCTTAGGACACGCGCGGTTAAGGTCCCGGAAGTCGATGCAAATTCTAACTCTCCCATCTCTTCATAATCGGACGATGTTCGCCACCCAATTAGGATAAAGTACGACTCTCATAAACCTGGCTTTGTGGAGCTGATCGACCTCACTCTTCATTTTCAAAGCCAACTGGGGGTGGAAATGCATTAACCGTGCTTAATGGCAACGAAAACCCGGCTTAAGGGTAAGACGATGCTCAAACTAGCGGGGATCCAAGCCTGGCATATCCTCGTAGCTCCATGCGAATGTGCCTTGTATTCTCTGAGAACCTCGATGATTGCTCTCTCTTCTGGTGGTAGACTGTCGCTTATAGGACGGTCCTAGGTTCTTTCTCAGTTCCCAGATTGATTTCTTTGGTGACCTCATCTACTACAGTCGACGGTTCGTCGAATCTCTTCAATCCGCTTGCGAACGCTTCGGCCTCGTCTCAACCTCTTTGTCGCCTTCCTGACTAGGGTCGTCATCATTCATGATCTCATAGACTCCAAACCATCATCGATGAAGCACACAGATTGCTCATATTCTAGATCCAGCAATTGCAAAGGCTCTTTATGAATTATGGAATTGTTAGACAAGCCTTGCACCTATGGGCTAGATCTGCTAAGAAGCCGTGCGGGACCTTTTAACCTTGGACGTTTTCTCCGAAACTACCCTAGTCCGCTACCATCCTTGCCTAGACTTGAGCTACAACTATTGGAATTTACAGGCAAAGAAAACGCAGAATCCCACGACGGGGAAGAGGGTTTTAAAGCGGTAAAGGAGTCCCACGAGGGGGGAGATGGAGAGGGATTTGCAGTGGGTGGAATAGCAAAAGCAAAATTCCACGTAGTGAAATTATTGAAAGTAATAGAAGGACTTCCCGGCGCGGGGGGAGAAGAATTTACAGGAGGGAAAGCAGTAAAAACAGAGTCCCGCGTGAGGGAATTAGGGAGAGTAGTAAATGAAGGATCCCTCGAGGGGGAAGACGAAGGATAATTTACAGTGACATTCCCCTGCGAGGGGGAGGATTATTGAAAGCAGTAAATGCCTGGTCCCGTGCGTGGGACTTAGGGAGAGTAGTAAATGAAGGATCCCTCGAGGGGGAAGATGAAGGAGAATTTACAATGACATTCCCTTGCGGAGGAGGATGATTATTGAAAGCAGGAAACACCCCCTGCATGAAAGGGGGCGGGGACTCGGTCAGAGGACTGGAGAGGAGTGGCCAGTCGGTCGAGGCGCACTCGGGGGCGAGGAAAGAAGTTTCCTCAAAAGAGAAGTGAGGTCATCAAAAGCCGTGGAGACGCTCCCTTGGGTAGAGGGAGGATTATTGAAAATGGTAAAAGCATCCCCTGCATGGGGGGAAGATTATTGAAAGCAGGAAATGCCCCTGCATGGAAGGGGGTGGGGACTCGGTCAAAGGACCGGAGAGGAGTGGCCAGTCGGTCGAGGCGCACTCGGGGGCGAGGAAAGAAGTTTCTCGAAAGAGAAGGTGAGGTCATCAAAAGCAGTAGAGACGCTCTTTTGGGTAGGGAGGAGGATTATTGAAAATGGTAAAAGCATTCCACTGCATGGGGGGAGGATTATTGGAAGCAGTAAATGCCCCCTACATGGAAGGGGGCGGGGACTCGGTCAGAGGACCGGAGAGGAGCGGCCTGTCAGTCGGGGCACTCCTAGAAGCGAGGAAAGAAGTTTCTTCGAAAGAAAAGTCAGGAACGACCATTGCGCAGCTATGACCTTGGGGCCCCCCTCCTTGCTAATGCGTGCGAAAGGAGGGAATGAGGCGGGAGTGCCAAGTGCTCGGAAGATCGAGGAGTGTGATCGGAAGCAAGTTATGTCCTAAAATTGCAGTGCTTTGGAGACAAGAGAGAGATTGGGGGTGCGACTTGAGGGCAGGAAGGCAGTGGTGCTTAGAGGAGAGTCAAAGAGAAGGGGCTATGGTGGGCGCAAGGCCCAAGAGGAGGGAGGAGGACGCATTGTTTCAGGAAAAGGGAAGTCAGATGGCTGTTTGGTGAGGAAGAGGGGGGCCACCAGACGGGAAGCGAGTGCTCACAGCGGGGCAGGGGGAGAACGAGACGTGATTGCTGGATGGGAGGATTCATAGGAGAGCAGCATTTCAGAGGATGGTGAGTCAGAGCGTAACGAGGAGAAGGAGCGCGGCGCGACCGCTAGTCGGGAGAGTTGGGAAGAAAGTATGTGCTCAAGAGGAGTGGTGTCATTTTGAGAGGGAGGAAGGGTGGGCCCTCGTTTGGTGGAGCGTGAGGAGATCGCCAAGTAGGGGGTCGACATCCGAGGGATGCTCAGCAGTACCCGAGGTAATGCCGCGGCCTGCAGATGGGAGGGCGCAATGCTCGTGGAAAGGGAGAAAGGGCCAATAAAGGGGAGAGACTCGGGTGTAATGTCTGGTGAAGGAAAGATGGCAAGAGCGACGCCCGGAGTGGAAATCGACAAAGGCGCAGTGTCTGGAGACGAAATTGAGATGGGCGCGATACCCGGAGATGTAGCAAAAATGGGTGCACCGCCCAAAGCTAAGGTTGAGATGGTCATGGCGCTCGGAGCAGGTCCCGGCCTGAGTGTGAGATTCAGGGGGATAGGGCTTGCCTTGAGTTTTGCGGTTGTTGAGATTGCTTCGGTGCCCTGGCTTGTTTTGACTGCTTGAGTGTTGGTGCTGGGTGTTGTTGGCTGCTCCGTCTCTGGTAGGCTAAAAAAGTGATCCAGAGAGATGGTGATGTCAATTACATCGAACCATCTATTCCACCTGGTTTCAAACTTGCCGACCTTGACCCGTTTGGGCGGATCGGGGTTGCTTATTGTCTTGTACAGATCTTGCAATAACTGATGCATGAGTTCTGCTGTGACGACTGAGGTTTGTTCATTCCCTGGCTATAGCGTGCCTCTCTTGAAGTGTTCATACAGGGTCCATGTGAGAGGTTGCATCGGCTGTTGCTTAGTCTTGCCTGGCCTGTACCCCAATCCTGCCTTGGGTCTTGCCTTGCAATCCTTTACTGCCTTAGTCCTGCCTTGTAGTCGTGCTCCTAAACCCTTACCTGGCTGGTATCCCATTTGTTTCATTATGTGCCAACCTTTCTCAGTAATGATTCTGTTCCTTTTAGCAGCATTAATGGTCGGACCACTCGGACCCAGATACATGCCCAATATCGACATTAGAGGCTGATTGCTGGGCCAAATGGAGGGAACCGAGTCATTCGTTATGGCATTCACTTCTGCAATGATCGGCGTACTGGGCACCTTGACGATCCGTCCATTAAATGGAATTTGAGACATGATGAACTGGGATATAAACTGATGACAAACTTTATCCATATAAATTAATTCACTTATTTATATATTAATTTTGATGATTAACAAAACATTACTAATGAATTACTTGAGCCTTGAGGACAGGAAATAAAAGTAAAAGAAAGTTCAAGACAATCAGGTAAGACTCTCATTTCATAATTTTCCCAAGTCATTGCATCGACTTCTTCATACTTCATAACGACTTCTATTGATAATCAGAACGATTCCTTTATAAGTTCATATCGATTTCAATAGAGTATCATAACGATTTCATAAGTATTATGATCGATTTACTTTCTGACCGAAAAAAGTCGTGTTTCAAACAAATCGATACCGTAACGATTTCTTAAAGATCTCCTAACGATTTACTAAGACATCGCAACGATTTCTTTGAAAGCGTAACGACTTGACCGTCGTAACGATTCTATAAGACATCGCAACGTTTATTAGAAAGCGTAACGACTTGTCTGTCGTAAAGATTTCTTCAGTACTCGTAACGATTTCTTTTGAACTCGTAACGACTTGCTCGTCACAACAACTCCATAAGTTATCATAACGATTCCTTAGATCCTGAAACGACTTGCTCATCACAACGACTCCATAAGTTATCGTAACGATTCCTTTAGAGCCCGCAACGATTTGCATCTCATAACGATTTGTTAAGTGTTCATATCGATTTCTTCAGAAACACAACGATTTGCATCTCATAACGATTTGTTAAGTGTTTCATATCGATTTCTCCAGAAACACAACGATTTGCATCTCACAACGATTTGTTAAGTGTTTCATTCGATTTCTTCAGAAGCACAACGATTTGCATCTCATAACGATTTGTTAAGAGTTTCATATCGATTTCTTCAGAAATACAACGATTTGTATCTCACAACGATTTCATAAATGCTTATAACGATTCATTATTATAATAACGATTTGCCTATCAACTTATAACGATTTCATAAGTCATAAAGGCATCGGCTTGTTCATATCGATTTCGTTATTATATCAACACTCTTTGATATACGTTGAATAGTCAAAGTCGTATCTCGTCTGTTTGACTGCTATGCATTCAATGCACTCTGAACGTATCTCTCATGCATGCAGACGATATCTTCCACCATTGTGCTATTCTGTCTACATCTTTATTTTGACAGAAAGGAGCTTTGCTAAAACTAGCAATATCTTTTCCAAACTGTGACTAACGATCAACGACAGCCCTAGCTGTCTCCTATTTATTGTTGACATGCTTGCAGATACCTGACAAGATCTATCTGTACAACGTTGGACACAAGATACAAGATATTAAAATGTTTCTCTGGCGTGTACTAAAGGATAAAAGACTGAAGATCAGAAGCTTCCTTGCAGACCAGTCCAACGTACACCAGGATGAGAGACAATGGATCTTTAACGTTCAAATTTCAAGTAGAAGCTTAAATACAAGACTCAAGACTCATAAGAACTTGACTTTTGAAGAAGATTATCTGAAAGAAAGCATCGCCAATCCTTCAAGTCTTCTGTGATTCAACCTAGAGCGAAGTACTCTATTCCAATCCATCTTTAGCTCTCAGTGTTCAAGAAGAAATTCCTGTGAGAGCCAGTGTAGTCTTTGGAGAGAAACCAGTGTTAAAATTCCTTCTCTCTCGAGGCTTGTTTACTTCAGATTGTACCTGTTTGAGCTAGTTCCTGAAGCTTGTTCTTATACTTCTTTTTATTAGTTGTGTTCCTTCTGGGTGAAGGAAGACCTGGTGGTATCCAAGGGTGGTTGTTTTCCCTTCAGGTTGAAGGAAGACCAGTTGAGGCTGGGTGTAAGGATCTGTGAGGGGGATTGTACCCTTGATAGTGAAATCCTGAGGTATTGCTCAGGGACTGGACGTAGGTCTCCTGTGGAGAGGAGTTCCGAACCATGATAAAAATCCTTGTGTCTTGTGGTTGTGTTTTGTGTGTTTGCTGTCTCATTTCCTCTAACTCTAACCTTCGTTTAAGTTTTGTGTATCCTTTTAGTGAACAGGTATTAATCAAAGATCAAATTTTAATAACCCATTCACCCCCCCCCTCTGGGCTAGCTAGTGGCAAAAAGTAGTATCAGAGCGAGTCTCTTCGACAAAGAAGAAGATCCAACAATCTGAAGAGTAAAGATCCATGGCAGCCCAAGGTAATTTCGAAGGTCAGTGTCAACAGACCTCCTTTGTTTGATGGAGAAGATTATACCTATTGGAAAACAAGAATGGAGTACTTTCTACAAGGCCACGATTACATGATATGGTCCATGTAGAAGAAGGCGATCTTCTAGTCACCAATGCAAAGGCTCAGTGGACAGATGAAGACAGAAGAAAAATCTCCTTAAACTGCAAAGCCAAGAGCATCCTGTGCTGTGCCCTCAGCAAGAAAGAATTCAACAGAGTTTCAGCCTGCAAATCCGCAATGGAAATGTGGGAAAAGCTCAGGATTACCTATGAAGGGACAGATAAGGTAAAGGAGACAAGAATCGACATTCTTGTGACTCAATATGAAAGATTCCAGATGCAGTCAGGTGAATCCATAACCAAATGTTAGTAGATTCACAGATATCACAAATGGATTAGCTGGATTAGGAAAAATCTATGATGTCAGATATGGTCAGGAAGATCCTCAGATCTCTGCCATCCTCATGGATTCCAAAGGTAACAGTCATTGAGGAAGCCAATGATCTAAACTAATGTCATTGGAAAAGTTAATAGGATCCCTCATGGCCCATGAGATAAATATGGAGAGATTAGGAGAATCCTCCAACAAAAAGAAGTAATCAAATGCTCTCAAGGCCAGTGAAGACATATCAGAAGAATCATTGGACAACAGAAAGCAGTAAGACAATGATGATGATGAAGCAATGCTGTCTCGAAGACTTCAAAGAATTCTAGCAAAGAAGAAGAAGTTCCAGTCTGGGAGAAGATTTTTCAAGAAAAATAAAGACTTCAGAAAAACCAGAAGTAAAGGATTCTAAGAAAGGAGAAGTGATATGCTATGAATGCAAGAAGCCTTGACACATCAAGGCTGATTGTCCAATGCTTAAGAAGAATGATCACAAGAAGAAGGATAATTTTAGAAAATAAGAAGTATAAAAAGAAGGCAATGGCAGCTGCTTGGGAGAACAGCAGTGACTCAGACAGTGAGTCAAGCTCAAGCAGTGATGAGAGAAGAAGCCAACCTGGCTCTCATGGCCAACACCGAAGAAAAGGTAACTTCTGACTCTTCTTTTGATTCCTGTAATGATTCAGATTCTGATAATTTAGAAAGTGCTTTTAATGAACTTTATGATAAATATAAAGAAGTATCCAAATTACTTAAAGTTAGTAAGAAAAATGTAATCTGTTTAGAAAACACTAATTCAGATCTAAAAACAGAAAATAAGAATTAGAAAAACAAATAACTGAACTTAAAAGAAGAAATAAATTGTTATATGAAGACCTAAAAGCTAAGAATGAACAAATAACAAAATTGGAAAAACAGGAAAGCACAGATGAATTAAGGAAAGAAGTTAAAAACTTAAATGAAGAAAATAATAAACTATCAGCACAACTAGAGAATTACCAATGGTAAAAACTCTCTAATATTAAAAGGTGCTAGAAGAGCAGGTAAGAAAAAAATGGGTAGGATATACACCCCCAGATAATGAAGAAACTAATCTACCCTAAAACATATCCAACACCAAAGTTTATACCTGAACAAGATATAGCATATAAAGTTGAGTTCAAGTATATAGAAAAGGTAACAAAATTGTCTTGTTGTGATCACTGCAACAAATTAGGACATATCGCAATAGCATGCCCAACAAAACATAAAAAATGGATAATAAAAGGTAAAATTAATGACACTAACCCATCAGGACCCAAAAGGAACTTGGGTACCTAAAACTTAATGTTTAAATTTCAGGGAAACTCAAAAGCATCCAAATGGTACTGGGACAGTGAATGCTCAAGACACATGTCAGGAAACCAGAAGTTCTTTGTCAATCTCCAAGCTGAAGAGGGAACAGTTACTTATGGAGATAATGGAAAAGGCACAGTGATAGGAAGTGGGTCCGTGAACATCAAAGGAAAATCAGTTATTGAAGATGTAATTCTAGTCAAAGGATTAAAGCAAATCTCATCAGCATCAGCCAGTTGTGTGACAAAGGCCATCAGATTCAGTTTCCAGAATCAAAGTGCAGTATATTAAAGGATGGAGCAGTCATATTTGAAGCATATAGAGAAAGAAATTTGTATGTTCTCTATCTCGAGGAACTCAAGGATCAAGATGTGTTGTTTGGCAGCCACAAAGATCAATCAACAGAGCTGTGGCACAGAAGACGGGCCACTGCAGCTTGGATGGATTGAACAAGCTCAAAAAGAGAAATCTAGTGGAAAGATTGCCAAAGGTCAACTCAAAAATGGATAACATCTGCAGACCTTGTGCAGAGGCAAGCACACCAAGAGCTCTTTCAAATTAAAGACAGTAGTGACCTCCTCAAAGCCATTAGAATTACTTCATATGGATCTATTTGGGCCAATGAGGACTACCAGTCTCGGAGGAAAGAATCTGGTTTTGTCATAGTTGATGATTACTCAAGATTTACTTAGGTATCCTTTCTAGAGCACAAAGATGACACATTTGATAATTGTCAGCTTCAGCAAGAAAGTTCAGAAAGATCAGAAGTTCACCATTATCTCTATCCGATCAGATCATGGTGGTGAGTTTCAGAATGAAAAGTTTGCAAAGTTCTGTAATGATCAAGGAATTGAGCCAACTTCTCAGCACCAAGGACACCTCAACAGAATGGAATTGCTGAGAGGAAAAATAGAACTCTTTTGGATATGGCAAGAACAATGTTACCAGAATATGATTTGCCAAGATATTTTTGGGCCGAAAGCCATCACACACTGCAAGCACATCATTAATAGGGTAATGATCAGCCAATTCTGAAGAACTGCTTATGAACTCTACAAGGAAAGAAACCAAATCATTCACTTCAAAATATTTGGATGTCCTTGCTTCATCCATAACAATGGAAAAAGGGACATTGGTAAGTTAGATGCCAAATCAGATGAAGGGATCTTTATGGGGTACACTTCTAACCCAAAGGTTATAGAGTTTTCAATAAACGCTCATTATTAATTGAACAATCTGTGCATGTTATTTTTGATGAATCTAACCCCTCCTTGAAAAAGGAAGAAATTAGTGACATTGATGATGCAGATGACTTGTCCGAAAAATTAAAGAATACCTCAATTGAGGACAAGGAAGATCCACCTCTGGAAGAACTGCAGCAGACTGAAATTCAACATGAAAATATTCAAAAGAATGGAGACATAAGAAAGATCACCCTCCTGAGAATATTATTGGTGATCCATCTGTAGGGGTAAGAACAGAGGTAATGTAATCCCTTGTGATTATTTAGGCCCTTGTTTCTCAAATAGAGCCTAAGACAGTCAATGAAGCTTAACTGATGAATCAGGATAATAGCCATGCAAGATGAACTAAATCAGTTCAAGAGAAACCAAGTATGGTCACTTGTTCCTAGACCATCCAATCATTCAGTTATTGGCACCAAGTGGGTGTTCAGAAATAAACTGGATGAGTCTGGAGTATCTTAAGGAACAAGGCCTGTGACGGCCCTCGTTACAACCGGTATGGTCATACCGACCCACGTCGGTATAGCGAGTGCTGCCACAGTGGGACATTTACCCAAACGATACAAACAGCTGAGATACACGTGAATATACAACAAGTAGCGGAAGTAAAAGACCATAGTCTTCATTCATCATCATCCACATATAACATACATGCAGTTTGCAATTAACAAAAAGGAACTAAGAGTTCACATAATTTAAATTGCTGAAATAAATACAAATGTCCACAACGTAACATCCTTTTCATGATACTTCTAGTACAATGTTCAAATTACATACTATGAAATACACAATTCTCAAAGAACTACACAAAAACTAGCTAGTCTCCACGCTCGAAGTCCGTCTCTGCTGCCTCCTCCACAGGTACTGTGTCACCAACTATACATGTACGCCGAAGCAAGGAGTGAGTCCAAGGACTCAGCAAGCAACACTACTCATGATATACACTTATAAGTCCTAGTGGTTTCTACATGCATATTACAATTAGCAACACATAGCATGCTAGTCAATTCAATTTTCAACCTATCATAAAAGGTTCTACAATTTTATACATAAATCATGCTTTCAGATTTGTCAAAATAAAGTTCACCTATCACATGCTCTCTATTCAATTACTCATAAAACTTCAATCCTTAAAGAGCTAAAACACGAGAGCTATCAACATGAACAATTTACATACATGAAAGGAAACGCAACTAGCATGGATTTTACATATTTTTAAATACTACATGAACCTTTTCATGCTTTAGGTTGCTGATTTCATATCGTTTCATGACTGAAAATCCTAAGCATGAGAGCTACAATAATGCATAAAACATATCACAAATCAACAAGTAATCATGCTATCTTATAACCCGTTTTCACTAATCATCCCTAACATGGATTCTAGGCATTTATGCACACATAAACATGATAATGATAACATGAGTTTACTGATTTCACATGGTTTCAGATTGTGTCTCACATGGTTTTCAATAACCACATTTCCAACCTCTTTAGTTTCACATTTTCTTTCACAAGTTCCTCTTTCACATGGTTACACTTTACACATACACATTCACATTGTCACTTACGCATTACACATGGTCCATACACATTACACATTTCACATACACATTTTAGGTGCCGTGACACATAGTCCAAACCACCAAAGGACATATACACATCACATTACACAGACGCCATCTAGGCATTCCAATGGCGACTCTTGGACTGCGCAGACCGGAGAACAAGTCTCCACCCTAACCAGTGATACTTGTCCACCTCCAGATTTCTCCCTAATGCCCTTAGGGTCACTTAACACAATGAACTTTCTCAGGGGACTTTTCCCTGATACAGCTCCACTGCCCTCTACGGAAGCAGTGTCACATTGGCACAGTTACACATTTACACATTTACCGTTTTACACTTGGTTTTACACATAACACTTCATCTCATTCACTTTCTCACTCACATGAATACCTCTGTTTTTTCCTAACATGGTACTACAGAATTTCAAGGTTTAACACAGTAAACACACTAATCATGCTGGGTTTAAACAAAATCTAATCACATTACGATCATATGCACGAATTATCACATTTCGCATGAAAAAACATAACTTTTTATTTACTGATCCAAATGACCTGAAATTTTAACCACATGCTGTTTTCGGGTTCAAGGTCATACCCTCAATTTTCAGATTTTGCTGAGCTAAATAGGATTTACAAAAATAAAACGCCTAATTAGCATGCTATTAACAACTTAAGTTAACATAGGTCTAACACATTTTGCAAATTAGCCACTTGCTGTTTAAACATAAGCTATTCACATGTGCAGGAATTGAGAATACAAAATTTCCTAATTCATACATCTATGGATTGAACGCTACAAACCATTCTTGCATGCTTTTATTTTACTGAACCAAATTTATTTGCAAATTACACAAGCATGGATAAATTACCAAAATTTGAAAACACTATTGCTGACCCACTGATCTTCATGATTAGACTAAAACCAAGGCATTCATACTAATTCAAATCATGAACAAGGATTTGCAAGATTATCTACAAGTCATGCTCACAAGTTAAAAGATACCATTTATCACCATTCACCATCACACCACATTCATCCACACACCACAATGCACAATATACATAGGTATAAGGTTTACCATATATCCTCATCACGTAAAACATACCGAAATTAATGTATAGAGGGACAGAACAGCTCACTGTTCTGTCCAGAAGAACTCGGCGGCGGTCTCTGGCCGCTGACTCAGGGTCAGCGGCATGGATGGACGCCAAGCTCATCACAGGCGTCCAGGGACCTTGCCGTCGAACCAGGTCTGTGCAGAAACACAGACCCGAGCTCTGAATCTTGGGTGAATAGGAGGGTCTAGGACTCGAGGAGGAAAAATCCATAAAATTCACAAAACCAACCTAGACTCATAAGGGGACATCAAGGATAGGTCACTTGCCTTTCAAAAACTCCTCCAAGGGATTAAGGCTTGGTGAAGACCTCCTGGGCAGTTCCAAGAAAGTTGCAGAACCCCCTCCAAACGATCTCTCCTCCGGGCTCCTGGATGATCTCCACGCCGAGGGGATCGGGGGGAAGCCTTCCTCGTTGGTCCAGCAACCTCCTTGCAGCAAGGGGACGTCAGATCAAGGTCCAGGGATGTGGATTTTTGGGTGGCAAAATGGGTTTTCTCTCAGACTTGCTCCTAGGGTTTTTTCTTTCTCTATTTCTCCTCTTGAAAGGGTGAAGGAAGGAGTGGGGAGAGCCATTTCGGTTCAGACTTAGGGAGTCTCTCTCCCACTCACTAGGGTGATAGGACACCCTTCAGAGCCGTTGGGGGACATCCCCCAATGGTTGGCTTGCCTTGTTTCAGAAGCTTGCAGCTCTGCTGCGCATGCAGGCCAGAGAGATTGGCGTCCATATCGCTGGACGCCGGAGTTAGTGTTGGCGTCCATGTCTGGACGCTGACACTGGCTAACGGCCTGGGGTTGACGCCAAGGCCTTCGGCCAGAACCCTAAGTTATGCAGAAAACCATGCATACCAAGCATATATACATGCAATATGTATATGGTATTATATCCACACTATCATCATGCAATATTACATATTTATGCTTAATATAAACACTGCATACGTAATTATACTAATTAATGCGTACGTAATATGTACATACACACACAAGCACAATATACCACATAAATACAAATAATACGACGGAAATTCGAGGGTCTTACACCCTCTCCCCCTTAAGAAAACTTTGTCCTCGAAGTTAGAACGACACTACTCAAACAAAAGGGGATACTTCTTCTTCATCGCATCCTCAAGCCCCACGTAGCCTCCTCACGTGAGAAGTTCCGCCATAGAACTTTCACCGACGCGATACTCTTGTTCCGGAGATGCTGGACCTTCCAGTCAAGAATGGCTACTGGTTGCTCGACATACGAGAGATCTGGCTGGATCTCCACTGGCTCATGACTAATCACATGGGACGGATCTCAGATATACTTTCTGAGCATAGATACGTGGAATACAGGTGAACGCTAGCCAAAGCCGGGGGTAATGCTAGCTCGTACACCACGTTGCCCAAACGTCTGAGAATCTCATATGGGCCAATGAATCTAGGGCTTAGATTGCTATGCCTGCCAAATCTGACAACACCTCGAGTAGGCGATATCTTCAACAAGACATGATCGCCAACCTCGAACTCCAAATCCTTTCTCCTATTGTCGGCATAACTCTTCTGCCTATCCTGTGCCGCAACAAGCCTTTTCCTGATAAGCTGAATCTTATCCGAAGTTTCCTGAACTAACTCCGGTCCGATTAACTGCCTATCACCAGTCTCCTCCCAACATAAAGGAGATCTGCAGGGCCTACCATACAACGCCTCGAATGGAGCCATGTCAATACTAGCATGAAAACTGTTGTTGTATGCGAACTCCACAAGAGGTAAATGACGCTCCCAATCATCCTTCCAATCCAGAACACACGCTCTCAACATGTCCTCGAGCGTCTGGATAGTCCTCTCGGACTGTCCATCAGTATGGGGATGAAACGCCGAACTGAGCTTAAGCTCCGAACCTAACGCATCCTGAAGACCCTTCTACAATCTCGAAGTAAATCTCGGATCTCGATCCGAAATGATCGACTTCGGCACACCATGCAATCTAATGATATCTCTAACATACAATCTAGCTAAACTCTCTACTGACTGCTTCTTCTTCATAGGCAAGAAATAAGCATCTTCGAGAATCTATCTACAACTACCCAAATCGAGTCATTTCCTCTTCTAGATCGAGGCAAACCCGATACGAAATCCATAGTGACAGCTTCCCACTTCCATACGGGGATATCCATCCCTGCATGAGGCCGGATGGTCGCTGCCGCTCGGCTTTCACCTGCTGACATACTAGACATCTAGACACATAATTCGCAACATCCTTCTTCATGTCGGACCACCAAAATGATCTCTTCAGGTCTTGATACATCTTAGTGTTACCCGGATGAATAGAGAATCGTGATCTATGAGCCTCCGCTAACACATGCTCACGGACATCTACTACACTGGGGACACAACACACGGTGCTGAAATCTAATCACACCATCCTCGTCACGAGCAATGCCCGCCTTACCCACTAACTCTAACAATCTAGGATCGGCTTTCTGCTACTCAATCACCTCATCCAAGACTGAGGATCTAAGGGATACTGAGCTACAAAGGCCTGACACAACGATGGCTCTAACTCGGTCATAGAGCACGCTGCATCCTCCAACATCTTCCAATCCTGCTGGAGCGAAGACCTCTTTCTACTAAGAGCATCCGCTACGACGTTCGCCTTTCCAGGATGATACTGAAGGTCGAAGTCATAGTCCTTCAAGAACTCAATCCATCTTCTCTGCCTCAGGTTTAATTCCTTTTGGGAGAAAAGATACCTCAAGCTCTTGTGGTCGGTAAACACCTCGAATCTGACACCATAAAGATAGTGCCTCCAGATCTTTAGTGCATGAACCACAGCTGCGAGCTCCAAATCATGAGTCGGATAGTTTTTTCTCATGCTCCTTCAACTGACGAGAAGCATAAGCCACTACCCTCTCTCGCTGCATGAGTACACAGCCTAAACCAATCTGAGATGCATCCGTATAAATGGCAAAACTTTCTAGACCACTAGGCAATACCAATACCGGAGCAGAAGTAAGCTTAGCCTTCAATAGCTGAAAGCTACGCTCACATGCCTCAGACCATACGAACTTCTCACCTTTCCGGGTCAGCTTTGTCAAAGGGGCGGCGATGGATGAGAAACCCTCAATGAATCGCCGATAGTAACCAGCTAACCCAATAAAACTACGAATCTCCGAAGGGGTCCTGGGAATCTCCCAATCCATAACTGCCTGGACCTTTGCTGGATCAACTACAACACCAGCGCCGGAGATAACATGCCCGAGAAAGTGAACCTTGCGCAACCAAAACTCGCACTGTTGCTATACTTGGCATACAGCTTGTGCTCACGGAGAACCTCTAAGACTAACCTCAGATGCTGACGATGTGTGGCCTCATCCGGAGAATAGACCAACACGTCATCAATAAACACAACAACAAAGCTATCTAAATACGGACTAAACACCCCGTTCATGGATCCATGAACGCTGCAGGGGCGTTGGTCAATCCGAAGGGAAGAACCAAAAACTCATAATGTCCATAACTGGATCTAAATGCCGTCTTGGACACATCCACACTCCTAATCCGCAACTGATGATAACCAGATCGCAAGTCAATCTTGGAAAAGATTGATGCATCCTGCAACTGGTCAAACAGATCATCAATCCGAGGTAAGGGATACCTGTTCTTCACAGTCACTTGGTTTAGCTTTCTATAATCAATGCACAACGAAGTGACCCGTCTTTCTTCTTGACGAATAATACAGGTGCGCCCCAAGGGAAACACTAGGGCGAATAAATCCCTTATCGAGCAATTCTTGCAATTGCTTCCTCAACTCGGCTAATTCTGCAGGCGCCATCCGATATGGGCCTTCGAGATAGGAGAGGTGCCTGGAAGCAACTCTATAGTGAACTCTATCTCTCTATCCGGTGGCAATCCAGACAAGTCATCGGGAAAGACATCTGGAAATTCCTGCACCACGTCGATCTCCGCAAGAGTCAGTGACGAACCAGCATCGGGTACTAGCATAAAGCTGGCAAGAATGCGTCACAACCCTTGTTCACCATGCGCATCGTCTTCATGGCAGAGATACTACTTTCCCGCTAAGTTCTTTGGCAAGGGATGAGAGAACTCGTCCTCGCCAGGAAGCGGAACACAATCTTCTTCCTACGACAATCCACTAACGCATAGTGCTCCTCTAGCCAATCCAGACCAAGAATACAATCATAGTCCTTCATCTTTAGCAAGAAGAAACACCCATCTAGGAATCTATCCTCAATGCACACAGGTAACGACGGAATGCACTTCCTAGTCGATACCGTACCCGCAGGGGTGTGCACAGACAAAGGGACCTCTAACTCCCCAGACTCTATGCCTGACTCTAGGGCTAACTGCCTAGCGAACCGCTCGGAAATGAACGAGTGAGTAGCACCCGTATCAAACAAACCCGAGCGTGCACACCGAAAAGCAAAACCTACCTTCGGTGACATGCTCCGCTGCTCGGCGTCCTCACGAGCTAACGCAAACACTCGAGCTGGGGCTCGAGGCCTTCCTGGTCGTCCTGTAGCTGGCGCGGCTGCTGCCGCTACTGCTGGTACTGGCGCTCCACCCTGAGCTCCCTGCTGGAGTCTTGGGCAGTCCTTGATCTTGTGGTCGCTGCTCCCACACTTTAGGCATCTACCCGCTACTAACCACACTCGGACCCACAATGTGTCTTCCCCAATGGGGACACTCTTTCTTCGCACCGAGGGAACGTACAGAGGGTACCTGAGAGTTGCTGGCTGTCATTGGTTTCTGCGGTGTCTGGTACACCGTTTTCCTCTTATCTTGCCGCTGGAAAGATGCAGCGTCGGCCTCTTCTGTGAAGCCTTCTTCTCCTCTAGATATTGATCCATTTCTCCCTCCTGTCTGCAGGCTGCGCTGAGGGCCTCGTCTAGCGTGCGATGGTCGAACGCCATGAGCCTCGTCCTCAGTGATGGTTTGAGACCCATCACGAACTTCTTGGTCTTCCTGCGCTCATCCTCTACTATATGCGGTGCATATTTAGAAAGTTCAGAAAACCTTGCCTCGTATTCCAGGACGGTCATTGATCCTTGTGTCAGGGAAAGGAATTCTTGCTCCATCTTGTCCTGGATGTGCTCGGGGACGAACTTGGCTCGGAAGAGCCTCACGAATGCGTCCCATGCCACATCACTGCTTCGTCCTCGAAGCGCGTACGTAGAAGGGAGGACCACCATACATCAGCTCTCTCCTGTAGCATGTAGGTGGCTAGGTCACCTTGTCCTCATCAGGACACCTGATAGCTCGGAAGATTTTCTCCGTCTCCCTCATCCAGCTTTCTGCTAATAGCGGATCACTCTCCCCCTTAAAAGAGGGTGGGGTCATCCTCTTGAACCGCTCCATGATGGGAGGTCCACCATGGTCCTGAGTTGGGGCCTGAGCCTGCTACGTTAAACAATAACAATATACAATAAACACAATATCATGCAAATCAATAGCAAACTACTAGGTTGTTTCATTATTCTACCTGGGCCTCCAACTGGGCCTGGAGTGCTGCCTGGGTGTGGGCCTGCGTCTGCATGGCTCTTGCACCAGACCTTGCATGAATACTCCATAGTCCACTGGCGGTGGTGGGGGAAGCACAGGGCCTCGTGGTGCCGGGGCCTGTTGCTCCGCCTGCTCATCACGCCTCTGCTCGTCGTCGCGAGCTGGCACACCTCCACGTCGTCCATGGGAAGCCATGGCTGTAATAAAATTTCGCCACCATTAGGGCTAGGTTACTAAGTTTTCTAACCATTTTCTTATCTATTTTTCACTTTTTATTAGTTTTTCTACACATGTGGACATACTTAGCATGCAATGGGGATGATGACTTAGTTATATTCATGTGTAATATCAACCGGTCTCTCTGATACCAATCTCTGTGACGGCCCTCGTTACACCGGTAACGGTCATACCGACCCACGTCAGTATAGCGAGTGCTGCCACAGTGGGACATTTACCCAAACGATACAAACAGCTGAGATACACGCGAATGTACAACAGAGTAGCGGAAGTAAAAGACCATAGTCTTCATTTCATCATCACCACATTAACATACATGCAGTTTGCAATTAACAAAAAGGAACTAAGAGTTCACATAATTTAAATTGCTGAAATTAACTACAAATGTCCACACTTAACATCCTTTTCATGATACTTCTAGTACAATGTTCAAAATTACTTACTATGAAATACACAATTCTCAAAGAACTCCAAAAACTAGCTAGTCTCCACGCTCGGAGTCCGTCTCTGCTGCCTCCTCCACAGGTACTGTGTCACCACTATACCTGTACGCCGAAGCAAGGAGTGAGTCCAAGACTCAGCAAGCAACACTACTCATGATATACTTATAAGTCCTAGTGGTTTCTACATGCACATTACAATTAGCAACACATAGCATGCTAGTCAATTCAAATTTCAACCTATCATGAAAGTTCTATAATTTTATACATAACATCATGCTTTCAGATTTGTCAAAATAAAGTTCACCTATCACATGCTCTCTATTCAATTTACTCATAAACTTCAATCCTTAAGAGCTAAAACACGAGAGCTATCAACATGAACAATTTACATACATGAAAGGAAACGCAACTAGCATGGATTTTACATATTTTTAAATACATACATGAACCTTTTCACATGCTTTAGGTTGCTGATTTCATATCGTTTCATGACTGAAAATCCTAAGCATGAGAGCTACAATAATGCATAAAACATATCACATCAACAAGTAATCATGCTATCTTATACCCGTTTTCACTAATCCCCTAACATGGATTCTAGGCATTTATGCACACATAAACATGATAATGATAACATGAGTTTACTGATTTCACATGGTTTCAGATTGTCTCACATGGTTTTCAATAACACATTTCCACATCTTTAGTTTCACATTTTCTTTACACAAGTTTCCTCTTTCACACATGGTTACACTTTACACATACACATTCACATTGTCACTTACGCATTTACACATGGTCACATACACATTACACATTTCACATTACACATTTTAGGTGCCGTGACACATAGTCCAAACCACCAAAGAAGGACATATACACATCACATTACACATAGACGCCATCTAGGCATTCCAATTGCGACTCTTGGACTGCGCAGACCGGGAGAACAAGTCTCCACCCTAACCAGTGGTACTTGTCCACCTCCAGGATTTCCCCCTAATGCCTTTAGGGTCACTAACACAATGAACTTTCTCAGGGGACTTTTCCCTGATACAGCTCCACTGCCCTCTACGGAAGCAGTGTCACATTGGCACAGTTACACATTACACATTTACCGTTTTACACTTGTTTTTACACATAACACTTCATCTCATTCACTTTCTCACTCACATGAATACCTCTGTTTTTTCCTAACATGGTACTACAGAATTTCAAGGTTTAACACACAGTAAACACACTAATCATGCTGGGTTTAAACAAAATCTAATCACATACGATCATATGCACGAATTCTCACATTTCGCAAGAAAATACATAACTTTTTATTTACTGATCCAAATGATCTGAAATTTTAACCACATGTTGTTTTCGGGTTCAAGGTCATACCCTCAATTGTTCAGATTTTTCTGAGCTAAATAGGATTTACATAAAATAAAACGCCTAATTAGCATGCTATTAACAACTTAAGTTAACATGGGTCTAACACATTTTGCAAATTAGCCACTTGTTGTTTAAACATAAGCTATTCACATGTGCAGGAATTGAGAATACAAAATTTCCCTAATTCATACATCTATGGATTGAACGCTACAAACCATTCTTGCATGCTTTTATTTTACCAAACCAAATTATTTGCAAATTACACAAGCATGGATAAATTATCAAAATTTGCAAACACATATGCTGACCCACTGATCTTCATGATTAGACTAAAACCAAGGCATTCATACTAATTCAAATCATGAACAAGGATTTGCAAGATTATCTACAAGTCATGCTCACAAGTTTAAAAGATACCATTATCCCACATTCACCATCACACCACATTCATCCACACACCACAATGCACAATATACATAGAGTATAAGGTTTACCATATATCCTCATCACGTAAAACATACCGAAATTAATGTATAAGAGGGACAGAATAGCTCACTGTTCTGTCCAGAAGAACTCGGCGGCGGTCTCTGGCCGCTGACTCAGGGTCAGCGGCATGGCCGATGGACGCCAAGCTCATCACAGGCGTCCAGGGACCTTGCCGTCGAACCAGGTCTGTGCAGAAACACAGACCCGAGCTCTGAATCATGGGTGAATAGGAGGGTCTAGGACTCGAGGAAAAATCATAAAATTCACAAACCCAACCTAGACTCATAAGGGGACATCAAGATAGGTCACTTACCTTTCAAAAACTCCTCCAAGGGATTTAAGGCTCGGTGAACCCTCCTGGGGTAGTTCCAAGAAAGTTGCAGAACCCCCTCCAAACGATCTCTTCTCCGGGCTCCTAGATGATCTCCACGCCGAGGGATGTCGGGGAAGCCTTCCTCGTTGGTCCAGCAACCTCCTTGCAGCAGGGGGACGTCGGATCAAGGTCCAGGGATGTGGATTTTTCGGTGGCAAAATGGGTTTTCTCTCAGACTTGCTCCTAGGGTTTTTCTTTCTCTATTTCTCCTCTTGAAAGGGTGAAGGAAGGAGTGGGAGAGCCATTTCGGGTTCAGACTTAAGGGAGTCTCTCTCCCACTCACTAGGGTGATAGGACACCCTTCAGAGCCGTTGGGGACATCCCCAATGGTTGGCTTGCCTTGTTTCAGAAGCTTGCAGCTCTGCTGCGCATGCAGGCCAGAGAGATTGGCGTCCACATCGCTGGACGCCGGAGTTAGTGTTGGCGTCCATGTCTGGACGCTGACACTGGCTCAACGGCCTGGGGTTGACGCCAAGGGCCTTCGGCCAGAACCCTAAGTTATGCAGAAAACCATGCATACCAAGCATATATACATGCAATATGTATATGGTATTATATCCACACTATCATCATGCAATATATACATTATTTATGCTTAATATAAACATACATACGTAATTATACTAATTAATGCGTACGTAATATGTACATACACACACAAGCACAATATACACACAT
The DNA here is from genome assembly GCA_014218235.1 of Colocasia esculenta. Taxonomy (NCBI): domain Eukaryota; kingdom Viridiplantae; phylum Streptophyta; class Magnoliopsida; order Alismatales; family Araceae; genus Colocasia; species Colocasia esculenta. The sequence continues at coordinate 27,369 of JACBKR010002390.1, forward strand.
AAATACAAATAATACGACGGAAATTCGAGGGTCTTACAAGGCCAGACTGGTAGTTCAAGGCTATTCCCAAAAAGAAGACATAGATTTCGATGAAACCTATGCACCTGTGGCTAGACTTGAGGCTATTAGGATTTTACTTGCTTATGCATCTGCATTAGATTTAAAATTGTTTCAAATGGATGTCAAATCAGTCTTTTTAAATGGATTTATCAAAGAGGAAGTGTATGTTGAACAACCTCCAGGTTTTGATGACACCGAATTTCCAAATCATGTATTTAAACTCCATAAGGCTCTATATGGTTTAAAGCAAGCACCTAGAGCCTGGTATGAGAGGCTCAGTACTTTCTATATTAGATCATGGTTTCATTAGAGGTCAAGTAGATAGTACATTATTTATAAAATCTAAAGTCAAACATATACTTCTTGTGCAAATATATGTAGATGATATTATTTTTGGATCTACTGATGAATCTCTTTGCAAGTACTTTGAAAAGCTTATGCAGGGAGAATTGAAATGAGTATGATGGGAGAGCTAAACTACTTCTTGGATTACAAATCAAGAGAAGGGAAGGAAGGCACCCACATCTGTCAAGCCAAGTACACCAAAGAGCTATTAAAGAAATTTGGTTTTGAAGGTGCGAAGCCACTGTCAACGCCAATGAGCACATCAACCAGAATGGACAGTGATCAAAATGGTAAAAAGGTAGATCAAAGAACTATAGAGGCATGATAGGGTCATTACTTTACTTAACAGCAAGTAGACCAGACATTTTATTCAGTGTATGCATGTGTGCTAGATATCAAGCAGACCCTAGAGAGTCTCATTAATTTCTGTGAAAAGAATATTCAGATATTTAGCTAGAACTCATGATTTAGGTCTTTGGTATCCAAAATCTTGTGAAATAATTTAGTAGGATATTTGATGCTGATTATGTTGGATGCAAAGTAGATAGAAAGAGCACCAGTGGTTATTGTCAGTTCTTGCAGGATGTCTGATATCTTGGTCCTCCAAGAAACAAAATTCAGTAGCTCTATCAACAGCTGAGGCAGAATATGTTGCTGCTGGAAGTTGTTGTACACAACTCCTATGGATAAAGCAACAACTTGAGGATTTCGGTCATATCAAGTCAATTCACTACTGTGTGATAATACAAGTGCCATCAACCTCACCAAGAATCCAGTGCAACACTCAAGGACTAAACATATTGAGGTTAGATATCACTTCATTCGAGATCATGTAGCTAGTGGTAACTTAGAAATTTCTTTTATAAATACAAATGGTCAACTAGCAGATATCTCACAAAAGCCCTACCTGAAGAGAGATTTACATCTCTAGAAGGGAATTAGGATGTGCAATTTGTGAAAAGATGTCTGTATTTAAATTGGCATATAATTTTTCAGATTAAATGAAATTTCTCTCTCTCCCTGACTTTAAGCAAAACTCAGCTTATTTACTCTTCTTTGACCGCTGTTGTGTTAAAAGCAGTTTGACTCGTCAAACCCTTTTGTCGCCTTCTGCCGTTACCGCCTTTGGCGCTTCCTGTTTCGATAAAGTAATCTAATTAGTCAAATCGTTCTAGGAACGACTCATCTTCTACCTTTACCCTTTCTCTTTTATCTGTTCGCCCAAAGCCGATGCCCTAACGATTCCGTCATCGACTCTCTGCAAGATTTGAAGCTTTCTCTTCTTCCATGAAGAATCCCTCAGGGCTTCCATCTCTTCCATCATCTCCCTTCTCCAGAACCGTTTTCTTCTCTCTACCCATGGCCGCTCCAATGATCTCCGGAAGTGTAGGGGGCTACAGTGCTGAGTACCTGTCCGCAGAGCAGCAGGAAGATTCACCTTCGTGAAGACGAAGATTTGCGGAAACAAGGCAGTGGATGTTCAGAATCTAGAGAAGAATGGCATGAGCAGTTTAGTAGAAGCTTTGAGTGGATGGATGTTGCCACTTTCACCGAGGTAAGTTATCCCGACCTGGTGAAAGCCTTTTCGTTTGTCTGAAGTCAGAGGCGGATGGGTCTCTTGTCTCCTCGTTAAGGGTATCCAAATTAAGGTAGACCATGAACTCCTGCACACGTTGTTTGGAGTGAAGACATCTGGACATAGTGGGGTTCATACCGTGAACGATGAAGCAAAGGGTCTTGGCATTATAGGTCCAGGTTTCAGGCTGAAAGACAGAAAATTAGATATCAATCAAATGTATGCATTCAACCGTCTACTCCATTTCATTATCTGCCAAATTATGGTTCCTCGGAGTGCTACTTTCTCATCTTGCACTAGGGCAGATTCGGATATGATGTTCTGGGTAATCCAGAATAAGGAGATTAACTTGGCCGCAGTCATGTTGGAGAGAATGAAGTTTGCTAGTGCTCAATCTGGGATACAAAGAGCAAAATGAATGTATCCTTGCCCTACGCTCATCTCCTAACCAAGATTTTCAAGCTTTTTGGAGTTGATTTATCTGGAGCTGTTGTGGAAAAGATGGGCCAGTCTATAAGGTCCAGGAACTTAAGAAAAGTGGTTTTTCAGTGCAAAATGGGATATGGACCAAGACCTCTGTGGCAGAGGGAGAGGCCATCATCGGAGATGTCCCAGAGTCAAGAAGAAGCAGCAGATCCTCCAGCAGTTTTAGAGGTAAGATCAGCAGCAGTAGAGAGAGCAGCAGCAATACTTCAGTGGAACTCCAAGCAGAGATTTCAGGATCACCTATTATAGAAATTGAATCTCATCCTCAGAAGTTCAAATGGAAGAAGCTGTAGCAGGTGTGGCAGATCCTTTGCCCACCTCAATAGTTGCCTCTATTTTAAGAGATGTTTTGGACTCTCTTCCCTCCACCTCAGTTACTTTAGAACAGGTGGACTTGATGAAGAAGAAGCTATGGCACTAGGCCATACAGAAAATTTGACTGAATCAGTTGTCAGTGTTGAGGTGCAAGCAGCTACTCAACAAGAAGTGATTTTGGAAGATGTTCCCAGCAAGGGGAACAACATGCTAGTGAATCAAACTTGTCAGAATTCGTGGCAGAAGGCCACTCTGAGAAAATTGTTTGGAGGAAGCTCCTGCCCAGGGGGAGCTAGAAAATGTTGATCTCCATGCTCCTATTCAGGGGGAGCAAACTGGCAATGAGGAACCATTGATAGAAAATGCTCCTGAGACAGATGCACGATCTCAGAAAAATCCTCCTCCTGCCAGCGCTCCTGTAAGTGAAGAACCAGTGCAAGCCATGTACATATTGAGGAGCCTGTCACTCAGCAGAGCAAACAAAAGAGAGTGGTTCAAAGAAGGCCAAGAAAGAGCCACATAAAAGTAAATCTGAAGCCAGTTATGGAATTGTTGAAGGCTCAAGGAGATATTTTATCATCAGTTCAGACCAGTGTGCAAGGCATTCTAACCAGTCAAGCTTCAACCACCTCTGAGCTATCTTCAGTCCGAAATGCTATGAAGTGGTTCAACAAGGAAATGTCTGATATGAAGTCCATGCTTGCAATTCTTTCAAGGTCAAGTGGTTTTTCTCCTACAGCTACTCAGAGCAGATCAGCAGCTGTTCCTCGGCCACCAGGGCCTCCAGCTCAGAGTCTCGGCCAGCAGGGCCTTCAGCTCAAGCATCAGGGCAGCAGGGCCTTCAGCTCAAGCATCAGGGCCACCAGGGCTATCAGTGCCAGCATCAGGGCCATCTGGGCCGTCTGCAGTTGTCAGAGAGGTCATGCAAAAGGGAAAGGGCCCATTGAAGCTACCAAGGCCCCTGACACTTCTACTCTTGCAACTCCAACCCTCTCCTCACCTTCATCTCCTTCTACAGCCCCTCCAGCACCACCAACTCTCAAACACCCTATGCCTCGCACCCAACGTTCTTCCTTCTCAGTTGCTCTGGTGTTTTCCGCCAGACTTTTGAAGATAGGAGATCAAGGCATGGACTGTTATTTCCCAGCATGCCTCCCTTTTGTCTCCTATGTATTATTACTCCTAATTAATACAAAGCTTTCTCTCTTCTTGTCTCATAGACTATCTTTTTGCTTATTGACAAAAAGGGGGAGAAAACTAATGCAACTCTGAAAAACATGTTGTTTTCATTATGTTGTTTAGTATATTTTGTCATCATAAAAAAGGGGGAGATTGATGACCAAACTTTCTCCATATAAATTAATTCACTTATTTATATATTATTTTGATGATTAACAAAACATTACTAATGAATACTTGAGCCTTGAGGATAGGAAATAAAAGTAAAAGAAAGTCAAGACAATCAGGTAAGACTCTCATTTCATAATTTTTCCCAAGTCATTGCATCGACTTCTTCATACTTCATAACGACTTCTATTGATAATCAGAACGATTCCTTTATAAGTTCATATCGATTCCAATAGAGTCATCATAACGATTCATAAGTATTATGATCGATTTCCTTTCTGACCGAAAAGTCGTGATGTTTCAAACAAATCGATACGTAACGATTTCTTAAAGATCTCATAACGATTTACTAAGACATCGCAACGATTTCTTTAGAAAGCGTAACGACTTGACCGTCGTAACGATTCTATAAGACATCGCAACGATTTCTTTAGAAAGCGTAACGACTTGTCTGTCGTAACGATTTCTTCAGTACTCGTAACGATTTCTTTTGAACTCGTAACGACTTGCTCGTCACAACAACTCCATAAGTTATCATAACGATTCCTTTAGAGCCCGTAACGACTTGCTCGTCACAACGACTCCATAAGTTATCGTAACGATTCTTTTAGAGCCCGCAACGATTTGCATCTCATAACGATTTGTTAAGTGTTTCATATCGATTTCTTCAGAAACACAATGATTTGCATCTCATAACGATTTGTTAAGTGTTTCATATCGATTTCTTCAGAAACACAACGATTTGCATCTCATAACGATTTGTTAAGTGTTTCATATCGATTTCTTCAGAAACACAACGATTTGCATCTCACAACGATTTGTTAAGTGTTTCATATCGATTTCTTCAGAAACACAACGATTTGCATCTCATAACGATTTGTTAAGAGTTTCATATCGATTTCTTCAGAAATACAACGATTTGTATCTCACAACGATTTCATAAATGCTTATAACGATTTCATTATTATAATAACGATTTTCCTATGAACTTATAACGATTTCATAAGTCATAAAGGCATCGGCTTTGTTCATATCGATTTCATTATTATATCAACACTCTTTGATATACGTTGAATAGTCAAAGTCGTATCTCGTCTGTTTGACTGCTATGCATTCAATGCACTCTGAACGTATCTCTCATGCATGCAGACGATATCTTCCACCATTGTGCTATTCTGTCTACATCTTTATTTGACAGAAAGGAGCTTTGCTAAAACTAGCACTATCTTTTCCAAACTGTGACTAACGATCAACGACAGCCCTAGCTGTCTCCTATTTATTGTTGACATGCTTGCAGATACTTGACAAGATCTATCTGTACAACGTTGGACACAAGATACAAGATATTAAAATGTTTCTCTGGCGTATACTAAAGGATAAAAGACTAAAGATCAGAAGCTTCCTTGCAGACCAGTCTAACGTACACCAGGATGAGAGACAACGGATCTTTAACGTTCAAATTCAAGTAGAAGCTTAAATACAAGACTCAAGACTCATAAGAACTTGACTTTTGAAGAAGATTATTCTGAAAGAAAGCATCGCCAATCCTTCAAGTCTTCTGTGATTCAACCTAGAGCGAAGCACTCTATTCCAATCCATCTTTAGCTCTTAGTGTTCAAGAAGAAATTTCTGTGAGAGCCAGTGTAGTCTTTGGAGAGAAACCAGTGTTAAAATTCTTCTCTCTCTCGAGGCTAGTTTGCTTCAGATTGTAGCTGTTTGAGCTAGTTCCTGAAGCTTGTTCTTATACTTCTTTTTATTAGTTGTGTTCCCTTCTGGGTGAAGGAAGACCTGGTGGTATCCAAGGTGGTTGTTTTCCCTTCAGGTTGAAGGAAGACCAGCTGAGGCTGGGTGTAAGATCCGTGAGGGGGATAGTACCCTTGATAGTGAAATCCTGAGGTATTGCTCAGGGACTGGACGTAGGTCTCCTGTGGAGAGGAGTTCCGAACCATGATAAAAATCCTTGTGTCTTGTGGTTGTGTTTGTGTGTTTGCTGTCTCATTTCCTCTAACTCTAACCTTCGTTTAAGTTGTTGTGTAATCCTTTTAGTGAACAGGTATTAATCAAAGATCAAATTTTTAATAACCCATTCACCCCCCCTCTGGGCTAGCTAGCTGGGCAACAATAACGGCGCCAAGGGCCTTCATGAATGGCCTCCCTAGAATCATGCGGAAATTTGGGTCCATGTTTAGAACATGGAAGTCCATTTCATTACAAGACGGCCCCAGCCTGATCCTCAGGGTAACAACCCCTTTCGGCGGCCTGCTGGTGTTATCATATGCTGTGACGGTGATGGCGGAGGGCAGAATCGCTTGAGCCGGCACTCCCCAAAGCTGTAGTGTGTCAGGGGACACAACATTGATAGATGCACCGAATATACTAAACAACGATCCACACATATGCCATAACATGGATTGCGAGGCACAGGGCACACCGTTAGGACTCGCCCGTTGCTAACTCTTCTTCGTGAAATGTAATGGCTGGGCAGGTGCTTGTGGGTGTTAGAACGGCACTGATTTGACTTACCGGCATGTCTTCATTTACCATTACTTTCTGAAATACTGCATGAGGGCTTCCTGATGAACTGCCAATCTCTGATTAATTACAGAATGGAAATTCTGGACGGGGTCTTATTCCAAATACTTCAATAGGCTCGCTGCGTTCCCGGGATGGACTCCTCCGGCTGAACCTCTTCCTCCTCTTAGTGTGCCAATGTATGTTCCTACTGTTGAGGAAACATCCTATTGAACATGCGCCCACTCCAGAGCACCATGGTAGCCTCAGAGTCTTCTCCGGATGTGTTGTGGGGAGCCGACGGAAACATAGGGCGAAGCGAGGAGGTAGAGGGCTGGCCGAAAAACAACCTGGTGTAGTGATGGGATGGTTGCTGTTAGAGGTTGAGTAGGGGTACGAAGAAAGGGGGCTTGATGGTTGGGGTTAACTATGGGGGACGGATGGTGGTGTGCGGAGGACAGGGGGTCGCCTGATGGCAGTTGCGGTGTTGCAGTAGTAAGAGGGAGTACGGGATTCGGGCGCGGTGACATGGTGGGAGTGTTGCATAGGAGAGGGGCGTGCGTGTTGGTGGGGAGAGGTGTTGTAAGTAACGGGGAACTGGGGGATAGGTGGCGGGCTGGTGTGTTGGCTAGATTGCGTGAAGTGGGTAGGGATACTAGGAGAGGGCAGCGGGGTGTCGTGAGTGGGTGTGCGGGGATGAAGGGTGGTAAATGAAAGGGGACGGGAAGAGGGAGGGTGCGGAAGTGCTTCCATCAGCTGCTCGGCAGTTTCTATCGAGGAGATGCCCTAAAAGATTGACTTGCTTATTCTGAGCTGGGTGCTCTGGAGCGGGTTTTGGGTTTGGACAATGCAGCCGGGTTGCTGGGGGGTTGTGTTGTTGCTGCTGCTGTTCTTGCCTGGCGGCCTTCTTGCTTCATCTCAGTGATGTATTTCTTCATCTCAACTAGTCAATTCCCCCACGTCATCTAGGTCATGGATGTAGTCTTTGAAGTGGAAACAGCTTCTAAAATGTGACGGCGCTCGATGATATGCACAGTACCGGGGAGGTGTCAGCATTAGGGTGCCATTTGGCCTTTCCCTGGGCAAAGTGAGCGCCCACGGCGGCCGTAAGGGCATTGAAAATGTCTATCAAGGTCTCTGGAGGGAGGATAGAGGATAGTGAGTCCTCCTTGGGCCGGGAGGACGCCTAGGCTGCTGGGCCTCGTACTAGCCAGGTGGAGGACTTGGTGGTACTGCAAAGCGCAGCGCAGGAGGCGGTTGAGGCTGGTATTGGG
>JACBKR010002391.1:0-35018 GCA_014218235.1 Colocasia esculenta
AACACCCTGGCTGTCGACAGGCACAACCAGACTTGGAAATCAGCACCTATCTTGACTCATTTCTTCATCAGAACTACACCCAATTGTTCTAACTAATACTCACTCATTCAAGGATGTTTCTACCACTTAAACCCTACTAACCAGTCAAGCTCTTTTCTTTTACCATGAATCATCACTTCAAGTTCCGAACATAATTGACCTTGTGAGAGCATCAATTCTGAAATCATGAAGGAACAGAGTTCCTTATTCTTGTGTGTGACCATGAGTGAAGCCTTGTGTGTCCTTGATTCATTATAAATGATGAGTGTGTGATGATGACAAGTTGTGAGTCTTTGGACTCGTTCGAGAATATGCCTGGCAAATAAAGGGCTGGTTCAGTCCTGGGGGAGCGTCCGAATTCGTCAGTGGCCGCGCGGGGGCGATGAGATTTATGGATGTTGGCTTGCATCAGTTCGTGTTTGATTAGTCTCAATCCTGCTTGTGTTTGTGAAAATGTGTCGACTCTGAATTCAAGTATCATCCTGAGTTATTGATTTTTCTTCTAAACTATTCTTGTTCAATACGTGATATCAATTTGGCTCATTTGTCCAATTTCTTGAACACTCAGTGCTAGCTATACATATGATCTTATCTTGAGATTATACGTTTGAATCCTTTCTATTTCAAGGAATTGAATTCTACTGGGCTAGTTAGCTCATCAAATTCCACTTTTTCAGGTAATCTACAATTTTACAAGGCGGGACTTCCGGACTTGTGTGTGGAGAGACCACCTTGGTGGCATTTTATTTTTACAATGTAAATCAGAACCATGTAACACCTATTGAATGGTGAATAATAATTTTTTATTTAGTGAAGCCTCTGAGCAAATTTACTGGTCAATTAGTTCAATTTTACTCTGATTTCTCGTTCGCCCTCATGTTTCCGGCATTTAGATATATTAAATGACTGGACGTGACAGTCTTGATCAGATCAGGCTAGAGGATGTGATCTATTGTGGACTTGATCTAGCGTGTGTGGTGGTGTGGTTGAGCCGTTGTGCTCGTGTTGTGTGTTGTACCAGTTCTTGAGTAGTGTGTCCTCACTGTGTGAGGGGTTGGACGTAGGAGTCACGTGGTGTGATTTCCGAACCACTAAAACCCTGTGCACTGTGGTTTGAATTGTGGTTTGCCTTGTGTTGCGCTAGATTGCTATGCCTAGGGAGTTCGTCTACACACTAACTGTTAGTTTGCTCACACACATTGCATCAGATCAGAGGGGTTTTGATTGAGTAGATCTCTTAATACTAGTAATTTGTTAAATTGCTTAAGTTTTCGCTGCAAATCTATTCAACCTTCCTTTCTAGCTTTGTCATTACCGAATAACCGATCCTAAACAATTGTATCAGAGCAGGTTCTCTGTTATTTGGTTGTGTTTTTCGAGATCTATCTTTGTGTCTTATCGCCTCTGATTCCTAATCAGGTTATAATCTGATTCAACTGATCTGATTGCTGTTGATTGGTCCTAATCATCTGAAACATACTCAGAAATATGCTAAGTTTTCAAGTATCAATAATAGACCTATGGTTATTGAGTTGATCGAAAGGTTGATAAATGAGGTCTCCTCGATGAAGACAAGCAAGTCTGGAAGGAAACAGAAGAAAAATACTACATGGCTCATGGCAGCTCAAAGGTTCTTGTCGGCTCAGACAAATCTGAAGAATCACACATGTCAGAGAAATCAAGAAACTCTGAAAGGCCATAATTCCATCTCAGACCCTTTTGATAGATCAATATATGTATTGATTCAAGGATGATAATCCTATGATGAATTGATAGAATGCTATGAGCATTTGCCCAATCATTTAAGAAGGTAAATCTCAAACAAACTAAATAAAAATGGATGAGAATGAATGAGAATTGATAATGCTCAGCATTCTATGAAGAAAATAAAAAATTGAAAATGGAAATGAAAATTGGAGAATAAGTCAGAAATTGTGGAAACAAGCTTTCTAAATTGAAAAAGATCCATGAGAAGGTTGAATCTGAAATTTGGATTTGAAAAATCAAAATAAAAAATTGATTGATCATAAGAAAATATCAAATTTTTTATATGATTAATTGAACAAATAAATCTCCAACATGGCTCATGATCATCAAATAGAAGTTAATGCAACCATTGGTTGAGGAAACAATCATCTGAAAAGAAGATTGAATGCTTGTATCATGACAGACCATTAAATGATGAATGGACATTCGAAAAGAAAATTGCTGACTTGGAAAATCAATTGTTCAAAGTGAAATTGAAAAAGAACAAAATGAAAATGGTTTGGATGTCATGACAAATCAACTTCAACTTCTGAAAAAGAATTGATACATTGAAAGCTGAAAAAGAAAATTGACAAATGAACTTGACGTGGTTAGTAACAAAATCAAAATTATGAAAATAATGTTTCTACAATTGAACAAAATGCTGCAAATAGGAAGAATCATGTTTCAACTGAAAACCACAAAAAGAAAAGAAAAAGAAAACTGACCCCACAAGGGTTCAACATCTTCTTCATCAGCTCAAAAATCTCCATGGCAATCTCCATCTCCACATCATGGTCATGAGCTACCAAAGGGTACCACCTCCATCCTTTCAACCCAGGGTGATCAAATGAATTCTAGAGATCTCAGAAATTCAGCAAATACATTCAACTATGGTAAGCTCCAGGTAATTGCTCAACCCATTTGTTTTAATGCATAGATCTAGTCATCTTGCTACTACTGCTGGAAGAAAAATTCACACTCTCACAAATATGCTAAAACAGTTCATGCTATACATGTCATCAACATGGCATTGTCTAAGAACTGTTGGCATAATCATGATTTTGTGCATGTTCCTAAGCTTCATGCTCATACACAATCCCATGTATACAAGAACATAATTACTGGACAAAAGAAGTGTTTTGTTCTTCATGCAAAAATTCTAAAACAAGAAATCTCATGAAACATAGATGTATTAAACTAGTCCAAAGAAAAAGTGAACTAATGCTGCTCATTATTCCATTAATGACAGAAATACATCTATTCCAAAAATGAAACCACTTTGATTTTGAAATCATTGTTGTATCCTAACATTGATGTCAATACAGGAACCAAGCAAGTGTGGGTTCCAAACCAGTTTGATCAACAAGCTGAGATGTCTTGCAGCCAACATTATAATGGATTCATGTCATTGGTTGTGCAAGGCAGAAAAAATGGAGAAAAAAGGTAAAATCTTTGAATCCAAGTGCAGATTATTCAATAAAATCTCTTTTTCACTTCAGTTTTAAACTGCAAGAATTGAATAGATTTTTGACTTTATCTAAGCAATGAAAATGTGCCTTAATGCTACCCCCCACATGACATTGTCTCTTAACATTGAAATCATGTCATGACATCTTGCATGTGTTATGGGGAGTAAATTTGAAGGCGCACAAAATGTTCACAAATTCATTGAATATCATGTTTGTACTAATTCTGTGCAATTGATTGCCATGCAAATGCTTGAATTGCTTGAATGTTGAATCATCACATGCACACATTATGGGGGAGTAAGTCAAGGTAGGTTGAGGGAAAGTCTTGAGAGATATCCTTCATATTTTCTTGTGTGATCATTTCTCAAATCTTGGTCTTCATGTCACTCAATCAATGCCTTAAAACTATTTTTTTTGTAGCTGTCGACAACCCCTTCTTCAGCTGTCGACAGATGACCTCTTCCAGAACACCATCCTTCTGGATCTCAGTAGTTGTCGGCAACCATATTCTTGCTGTCGACAGATGCCTTCATGTGTGAAATACTCAACATTCATCAACATTTCTTCATGAGTATTTCATTATTTTTTTGCAAGGGGAGAATTTGGACTTAGTTCATTACAACCTTTCATACTCACATAGTATTAAGACATTACCTTAATCACAATGATTTTGAAATAACATTATGTGCTTGAGTCTAGGTTGTGTCATCTAGAAATATTGAACAAATCTAATGATTTTAACTTGACATCACTTGAATAAATCCTTATGGATAATCATTTTTCTGAATGGTTTTGACAAGTAGAAGGTTTTTTACATTAATTCTTTTATTGGTTTTAACCTTAGACAACATTTTGAACTTGATTTTCACAACAAAATAAAGGGAGAAAAGCTACCTATTTCCAATTCACGAAAAGTAAATGAAGTGGGACAAATGTAGAACAATGATAAGCATCACTGAGTAACCGAGGACATGGGCATCACAAATGTCTGTCTTCGCGTCAAAAGTCCTTTCATTATCTCTGCACAATGTATGATGGTCACTCACACTGAGTAACTGGGGGTACGGGCATCCCAAATGTCTACCTTCACGTCAAAAGGTGAAGTGATCCTATTACTATTTTTCCCACATAACTTGACAACATAAGTAATTCAATGCAAGAAATAGAGTGTAGCCACATGTTTTTACTCAAGGGCAATGTGTTGTTCATTGTTATCGCTCATGTAGACATTACTTTCAAGTATCACTGAACATCACCCACAAAGGAACATGTTTTTCTACAACGGTTTTATTCAAAGGGGTTATCTTATTTTCATATGTTTTGAACGATGTCTTCTACATGCTACAACTTGAGATTCTCGAGTATTATCTCTTAACCATTGTAGAATTTTTTATGTGTCTTAATACTAGTATTTATGACATCTTGTAGTGGGTATCAACCTATTCTCAACCTTGCAATCCTATTTGAACACTCATTCCCCACTCAAATCTTTCACATTCAGTTCTGGGGTCAAGTAATTCTTTGCTTCATTCTTACCTATGCGTGCACTCACCTATCTTTTTGAATGTTGTCAAAAGGGGGAGAAACATCAATGTATCAATTGCTAATTTTGTCATCATCAAAACGGGGAGAATGTTAGGTTCCCTTGTGTGATGTTTGTGATTACTATTTTTTTATGATGAACAATGTTAATTGATGTTGTATGAATGTTTGAAACATGAGGACATTGACAAAGTCAAGCAAGATACAATCATATCAAAACATGCTCAATTGATCATCTACATATTCATTATACTCCCTAACAGTTCTTTAATAATGTGTGAGTGTATGCAGAAATTATCAAATTGAAGAGAAAAAGCTCAAGAAAAGACATCAAGCAGCACCTGTCGACAACTCTACAGGACCTGTCGACAGCCACACACGGAAGGTCCTTCCTGAAGACCAGTGTTTTGGGAATTGAAAACCCCGTCAGTACTCGTCGACAGATGATAGTTACCTGTCGACAGATGAATAGTTCCCGAAGACCATTGTTCTGAAAATTGGAAATCTGTCAGTACCTGTCGACAGATGAATAGTTCCTGTCGACAGATGAATATTACCTGTCGACAGATGAATAGTCTGCTGTCGACAGACGAAAAGAAACTTCAATTCTGAGATTTGGATATGTTCTGTATTTGGGTGTTTCCTTTTAGCACGACTCTACATACTTGGACCCCTTATATATACATCATATTGAGGTATTTTCGCAGTAAGCAGCCTTCACACCAAAAACCCTGAGCAAGACCAGAGAGAGGTTTCTCCCTGCTGCTCTGCTTCAGAACTCCAGATTGTTCAAAGAGAGATCATCTCGTACGAGGAGTTGAAGCTGGTTCGTCCTCAAGTCAAGCTTCTCCATCATCACGTGGTCTTCAACGACGTGAAGCTTTAAGTCTTCCGGACGAACTCCCTGAAGAGTTCATCTTTGGATTTGATATTCAACTCAGAACTCTTCTTACACCTTATCTTTATATATCTGTGTGTGTGTGTACTGATTGGAGATCATACGTGGTGTTTGTAGATGTGTGCGTGGTTTGTGATAGTGCAAGCGTTGTGTGCAGATCGTAGTGTGGTGTTGTCTTGATCAGATCAAGGCTAGAGGATGTGATCTATTGTGGACTTGATCTAGCGTGTGTGTGTGTGGTTGAGCCGTTGTGCTCGTGTGTGTGTTGTACTCAGTTCTTGAGTAGTGTGTCCTCACTGTGTGAGGGGTGGACGTAGGAGTCACGTGGTGTGATTTTCGAACCACCTAAAAATCCCTTGTGCACTGTGGTTTGAATTGTGGTTTGCATTGTGTTGCGCTAGATGCATGCCTAGGGATTTCGTCTACACACTAACTGTTATTTTGCTCACACACATTGCATCAGATCAGAGGGGTTTTGATTGAGTAGATCTCTTATACGAAGTAATTTTTAAATTGCTTAAGTTTTCGCTGCAAATCTATTCAACCCCCCCCCTTCTACTTTGCCATTACCGAATAACCGATCCTAACACTGCTCATCATCCCAAATAGATTGAGCCCATCAGTTGCTAAGTCGAGTCTCACGTCGCGTACCTCTGCAACAAATTAGGATATTGATCATCGAAATGTCTCCATGCTTCAGAGTCAGCAGATGTCGCATTGTTCCATTTTTCGAGAGACTTCGGCCATATTGTGCCATGTCATTCACTTGGCTATCTTAGAAGACATGAACATTCTTTGCAATCTATCTTTCACTGAAAATACGCAATATTTTGTATGGCACCTATTTGTACGTCTCTTCTTCAGCTACCTTGTTGCGTATTTTCTTTGTACCTGGGTGCATTACATGCTGGACTTCGATCCCTATGTTCATGTTCATTTAGAACAAGACACAGTCATTCTGACAAGCATCTATCTTCTCATGACCTAACCCCAAATATTTCATAGTCTTCTTCACTTCATACCATGTTCGAGGTAAATTAGCTCCTTCTGGTAATACTTCTCTAAGCAACTCAAGAAACATTCCCATACAAGAAGCTGTCACTTGTTCATGGTCTTAATATGCAATAGTTTCAACAAAAATGTCAATTTTGAAAATTGACACACCAGGATATAATGGTGTTTCAACATCTTCCAATAATTGATAAAAATCTCTTGCTTTCTCATTTGGTTTATGTTCCTCTTCTGTCCTCTCTTTTTCAGCCTCTTGTACCTCATACAGCATTTCAATTGTTGTATCAATCTGATCTTCTATTTGCTTCATTAGTAGACGGCTAACTTGCTGAACATCAACTAATGGTGCCTCTCTATTACATACCCAATTGGTATACCGTGTCCAAAATCCATCCTACTTTAGATGAATTTCAACATCCATCTGGGACAACTTCAATCCGTTAACACAGTTACGATACAGACATTGTATGAACTCATGATTTTCCATGCCTAAAAGATTGTCTTTGTTCATCAAAGAAAATCCAATAACTCATTTACTCCTTTCTCATATCTAGGATCCAAACGTCGCTAAGTTGTATCCAACTCTTATCAAGTCTCGTCATTTAGGATAAACTAAAATTTATGAAAAAAATAAAATATCATCAGACAATTCATATATTCCAATAAATATGAATTATCAACAATTCAACAAAATTTCGACAGCACCTCCCCTATAACGGGAGCATTTTCACATATACATTCCACACACATACATGTCTGCATAGATTCTGCAAAAAGGGGGTGCCTAAAAAATTCGTGCCCATCTATGGATATTTGATTTATCTATCGTTCTTATTTATTATATGTGTTTTGGGATTATCTTAAAATTTCGGCAGCATCTCCCCCACACTTCTCCAAATACCCCAAATATTTACTAATTTAACTATGCTCAGAAGTCACTTGTATGAAATACAGTGACAAGAGAGCAGTTAAATAGTTTGGTATCAAAAGTTATGTTATGTCAAGCACCAGCTGTCATTAGTCAATGTGTTTATGATATATTGTGCCCATCCAATGAAAGATTAAAAAATATATTTTCAAGTGCATTTGGAAGTGGAACAAACACATTTCCATCATTACACACATCGAACTGATCATTACATCCTCACAGGACCCACAACTAATCATGCCACAATCCTACATATCTAAGACAAATTGGGAATATTTTTTCACATGATGCCCACCAACACATTCGTGTTCGATAACAGATCACTCCAAGCCATCAACACCGTGACTATAATCCTATATCTCAACCAAATTGGAAAGTCAAATGTTACACCAATAAAGATGCTAAGTTTACCAAATTAAAGGGCAAAACTCCAATATTGTCATCAACAATTGCATGCTCTTCAGCTCTTTCGGCCTCTCCCCAATATTTGCAATCTACGGCCAAGTAGCTAGGTCCTTACTCACATGCCTGTGTGTGTGTGTGCGCCAGAGGGGAGGGAGGGGATGGGGGGTGGGGGCCGTCAGAGGGAGGGGGATTGGCCCCCTCCCTCTCAACCTCTGTGTGTGTGTGAGAGCTGGAGGGGAGGGAGGGGATGGGGTGTAGGGGCTTCCGGAGGGAGGGGGGGTCGCCCCCTCCCTCTCAACCTCTGTGTGTGTGTGTGTGCACCGGAGGGAGGGAGGGATGGGGTGGGGTGGGGGCCGCCGGAGGGGAGGGAGGGGGCCAACCTTTGTGTGTGTGTGTGTGCACCGTAGGGGAGGGAGGGGATGGGGTGTGGGGGCCCCGCCGGAGGGGAGGGGGGGGGTCGACCCCCTCCCCTCTCAACCTCTATGTGTGTGTGCGTCAGAGGGAGGAGGGGATGGGGGTTGGGGTCGTCGGAGGGGAGGGGGCCGAGAGGGAGGGGTGGGGGGTGTCCTCCGTGAGGGGAGGGGGCCGGGGAGGGAGGGTTTTGGCCGAAGTGGAGAGAGAGAGAGACTCACCGTGGGGGGGGGTGGTGGTGGGCTGCCGTCAAGAGCCTGGGTGTCGCCGGAGGGGGTCGCTGGTCGTCGGCGCCGTCGGAGGTCGGGAGTCGCCAGAGTGGGTCGCCGGCCGTCGGAAGGGGGAAGAGAGAGAGCGAGAGAGAGAGAGAGAGAGGAGAGAGAGATAGAGAGGAGAGAGAGGAGAGAGAGAGAGAGAGAGAGAGAGAGAGAGAGAGAGAGCACGCAGGGAGTGGAAAGGGGTTTTATGGCGGGACATTGCGAAAATATAGCACGGCTAACGAAGCCGCTCCATATTATTCTTTAGCCCGGCTATGACAAGCCGCTACCATATAATTGTATGGCGGCGGATATAGCCGTTGCCATATGTATTAAATTTAACACATAAACTTTAGAAAAATAAATATATTTTACTACTTACCTTTAATCATTTATTTTTTATAATTATTAATAGATAAATTAATTAGGAATCCCTATCAGATATTTAACTTATTTTTTATTCATGACAGAGTTGTAACTTATTATAGTAAGTGTTATTCCATGTTACAGTATACGTTAAGTTCTGTTACAGTAATGTCCTCCTTATACAATCGAGGACTCCTAATTAATTTACCCTTATAATATTACCATATCTATTAATGTATTATCTTGTGATGATACCAAGTAATTGTGTATCGACACCTAAAGCACATGTGTCGTCACACTAAAAGAGGACGAGAATTTCAGGGAATGAACAGTTAAGGCACAATATATGATCACATTTAATCATAATGAGAAGAACTGGTATTGACTTTTAATGCTTAGCTCAGCTGGTATAAGAAAATCTGAAGTTTCAATTGACGAACAGAACTAATATTGACTTCTAATGCCTAAGTCAACTATGTCGATCACTATAAACAAGGTAAACGAAGAAATTTAGTTTAAACTTCTTCATCATATCAGTACTTCTACCATAGGTTAGAATATTTTTTTTGGATCTTAATTCTTACTCTTACATTTAAGTTTGATCAATAATATTATATATATATATATATCTATATAATATGATCGTTGAATCACAAACTACATCTCATCAAGATCCCTGTTATTATAAGTAAATTAGAATTGGTCTATTAAGTTTGTTTGAGACTACATCTCATCAGATCCCTATTATTATAAGTAAATTAGAATTGGTCTATTAAGTTTGATTCATCTTTAAATCAGTCGATTGAATTTGATTCATATTTAAAATCTGACCATTCATGATCTCTACACACACACACATCGTTCAATAACAATAAGTAAAATGTTTAAATATTTACTTATAAGAATAATTTAGAACATAGAAATATATATGAACACACACATCACTAATTTGTGTATATTTATTTATATTTATAAGTTAGTGACACATATATTTTCTATTGAGATTACAAATATATATCTAGCACAAATATATATATATATATATATATCTATATATATATATAATATATATATTACCAATATAAAAAATATGTATATATCAATCACTAAAGTAAAATAGTTATTATTAAAAAATTATATGTTTCTATATATTTCTTATTTGTAATGTTTTTTAATTTAATAAATAAATAAATTAAATTTTTATATTTGTCAGCTCGCCTTGGTGCAGTTATATCAATGCTGACTAATACTGTCAGCGGCTCCCTTTAACCACAGACATTTAATGTATATCGCGGTTCCTAGAACCGCGGTACATAACATCTATATGTCAGCGACTAATATAGCCGCGGAAGACTATATATTTGCGTCGTATGTAGCCGCAACCTTAACTTCACATTTGTCCACGGTTATGTTTTATCCGCTGATGTATGCTAAACTTTTGTCAGCGAGTTGTATTAATCGCAGACAAAATATTTTTATGGCAGTGGTCTATTATAGCCGCTGCTTTATATTCGTTTTGTCCTTAAATTTTAACCGCGTATATATAGTCGTTGATAAATGTCGGTTCTCTTGTAGTGATTGGTTGTACATCACCAAAGTGGTCCTAATGGTTTCATTCATTACGTTGTAGCATATGGAATTTGCAAGGGTGTAGCTGGTGCATGTCTTTGATTAAAGGGACTATATGTAAAGTAACTTTTTTTTAGAATTAGTTAATATTACAAGGATATATGTAAAATAACTTTTTTTTTTTTAAAGCTAACATATTAAATTAATTTTTGAAACTCCCTCATATTTCTGCTCCTAATGGGATTTGAACCTTAAATAATTAAATTTATGTTTCCTTAATTAATACAAGTTAGTATTAGACACATGATCAGCAAGAGCTAGCGACGTATCTATGTATCTCTGGATCCAAGTCAAATGCAGCAGAACTAAACGTAATTCTATCATCAAATATATAAAATGGTCTCTAAGTATCAAAAACAATCAAGTCAAATGCAGCAGAACTAAACGTAATTCTATCATCAATATATAAGATGGTCTCTAAGTATCAAAACAATCAAGTCAAATGCAGCAGAACTAAACGTAATTCTATCATCAAAAGGGTAGACAAAGAAAGAAAACTACAATTAACGCCAATTATAAATTAAGAGACGAAAAAGAGAAGGAACTAATTGAGATGCATGCCCGCGTTAACTGGAACAGATAAAAGCATGACAAGCTGCAGCGTTGGAATATTCCTTTGGCTGTTTAATAATTGCATCTCATCTCATTATGATGTTGGAAGTGGGCGGTCTAGAAGTCAACCTTATTTTTTTAGTGCATTCTAGTTCGTTATATTCAAATATATTCATACATTTATTTTATGATGTTTTGCCTTGCGTATTCTTTATATAATGAAGTTTTTGATGCATACAATAAAGATTCATTATAACCAGATTATTATAGTGAAATCAACTTTTTATAAACATATGTCTTGCATTGTTCTCGGTCGGTCCTAATTAAGATATGTGATGGGGACTTCAAATGTCGAATAAAGCTAGCTCAAGTTGTACCCTGCTCAAATGATGAAGATGATTGGACCCACAGTCACTTATGTGAAGACTTAAGATAAACGGTGTTCTCAAGTAAATGAGTTTTTGAATTGATTTAATTGAGAATACTTGAAAAGGTGATTTTAACTAACTATCAATCATGATATTTTCTTACCATAGTAGCATGGTCAGATCACTCATCAAGTTGCCTTGTTAATTTGGAGATCACTGGACCTTCATTAATACTAACTTGTGTTTTTCAACTCTATGGTCCTACGTAATTAGTTACTTGGACAATGTGGAATACTTGCAAGGTAATTAGGTGAACAGAAAGGGATCACTCACTCTCACATGTGCTATATATGAGAGAGAATGTCTTTAGGGAACAATATTCAAAAATCCCTAGTCAAGGTTACGTGAGTTCATTACGAAAAAGAGTTTTCTAATGAATCGTATTAAAATACATGATTCCATTCAACCAGGACTTTGTAGGGTTGGATATATAGTAGGACTATAGACTTTAGTTAGACTTACGACATTGTATGAACAGATTTTAATTGTCACGTCCCGACGCGGAATATCGGAGCGCGAAGGCAGTTGCAAGAAAGGGTATAGAGCGAGTACTAGACATCAAACCATTGCACATTGAATAATACTAAAGTAAATCTTTCTCATTAATAATTTTTCCAATGTCTATTAACCACTAATATCAGAGCCATTCTATAGGGCCCAATTACATTGCAATAAAAGAAATAACTAACTACAACTCTAACATAACGACTCGAGGCCTCCTGGCTTCACTCTTGGTCGTTCCCTTCCTCGTGAGTGTATGTGTCATCCTCGGTCTCACCTGAGAACACAACATCAAATAACGTAGGGTGAGCGATAACGCCCAGTAGGACTTAAATCTCAGGCTCAAGCAGGCTTTAAATAATTAACACATTTATGGCAGAGTATCTAAAGATAGCAGGTACAAGAGAGTCAAAATATAGCAAGAGATAGCACAATGTAACGGATAGCACAATAGCACCGATCGAGTATAGTTTTCCAAAAATAGCACAAGTATCGAATATAGCACGAATAGCAGGATGGCCATAGCACAACTAGCACAAGTATGGTAATAGCACGACGAGTATAGCACTTGTTTGTCATTCTAGACATCGAGAGAGTATAGCACGTTTTGTGTTTTGATTGTCATATAGATAGTCGAGATAGATAGCACTTGAGTGTAATGCCAACACTCTGATCATTTAACTCCCATGGGCACTAGCACTTTCGGGCGCACATCCCAGGACCAGATCGGGCCCTTTATATATTGCCAGGCATTGGTTATATTGTTTATCTTTAGACAATCAGTCAATGGCCAATATAGAGTACCAAAGTAGATGAGAGCACTAGATGAATAGACGAGATTGTAGAGTGAACGTGAATAGACGAGCGAGTAGAGTACAGATGAGAGCTAGTGGACATTGCACGTAATGCGACGAGTAAACAGGCGATAGTAACAGTTGCCAACACGCGCACTTGGTGTTGGCAGTCAGGTGGAACTCACGATCACCACTGGCCATGTTATGCACAAGTCCAGAGGTCCGACGTGATTCAAGGTAAGAGCGAACTTCTAATAGCCGTTGGATCATATCGATCCCTAAGGTGTAATGGTGTTAGGGTACAACCGGCTCGTCGACCATGTGGAATCCATGATCAGAGGAGACTTACGGAGGCCTTGTGCAAGAGTTCACTAGTCCGGCGAAAGGAATATCCGACGAGAGTTCACCACAAGCCAAGTAAAGTGTGTATATAAAACATTGCTCGACGTTCTAGAGGAATTCTAGAACAGTGGAGCGTCGATATCGGTATATAAACAACGCAAGAAACAATACAAGTCCTTTAAAATAGGGCATTAATATACTTTATTGTAATAATTACCAGATACATTATGAGATATTTTATGCCAGATTTCAGCCATATATGGATGGTTCATGTGTGTGCTGTGTAAGAGAAATCATAGATAGAAAATAAGTCGTGAATATGTATTTTAAATCATTCAATGTAGCTCCATTTTTAAAACAAGTTTTTTTGGGGGTATAACTGTAAAGCGTAAGAATTATTTAGAAAACGACAAAATAAATTTTTATGGGTTTTCATCAAAAACCTGTGAAGGCGACATAGGCCATGAGGATTGCGACATGGGTAGGCAGATCGCGACAGGGGTACTGTCGCGACGCCTTGTAACGCGACAGAGGCGGGAAAGGGTCGCGCAGGACGGCACAGGGATAGCGACGGCTCACCTGTCGTTTCGAACGCGACGGGTAGGCTGTCGCAATCAGACCTCAGAAGGCGACATATCGGCCGTCGCAATCTGGTGGTCTGCGCCTGGGTCTGACAGAATCAGACCAGGCTTTGGATTGCGGGCCAACTTGAATCATTTGATACAGGTTGTTTGAAAAATCATAACTAATTATATGTTTATGAAAAATCATGAAACAAATTTCTAAACTAGACATGCAAGGGTACTTCCAGTAAATAGGAATTTGAGAGAGGCATGGTTCGATAGGTTTTAAATCAGTACAACATGAGAACAAGAACATGAGCACAGGAGCAGATTGATTTAATTCGAGCAACAGAGTCAATCAAATTTAGGGCTTTTCAGGGCAAAGATCCCTATCAACATCAGTATTTACTCAAAAATTTCGTAGCATGGGACAAGTATTCAAAGATATCATTAAAGAAAGGGCTCGGGGTCATGAAGTGTACAGAACTTTAAAATTTAAAGAAAAGATTGGATCGATGGAAAATATGAAACTTGGGGGTTTCGTTCCTGAGGGTAGGAACTACCTACAGACGAATTTCATGAATTTAGCTTGTGAGAATGCCTACCTTTGACTCGATTTATCTCTAGGGCTTAGAACTTCAAGAACGAGGAAGAAGCTTGATGGATCTTCCTCTCCTCGATTTCTCCTCCTCCTTGGCCTCCTCCACGTCCAAAACCCCTTTGCACGAGCTAGGGTCGGCCAAGAGGGTTTAAGAGGTGTATTTATATAAACACAAGTTCCTATTCCTACTACTACTCAAATTCCTCTTAATTCGAGATTTCCTAACTCCACCTTTCCTCTCTTGCTTTCCAATCTCTAATTGGGTTAGGATAGTATCTAAATTCGTGCTAGACTATATGGGGTAGGTTTAGGAATCCAATTCCAACTCTAATTGCCACTTTTATTGCTTTAATAACCCCTTTCTAATTATGATAAATTAAACTCCGAATTTAGGGTATTTCCTTATTATTCTCCCTTTAAAAATCATATTTTGCCCAATAATTCTAGATGGTCCATTATAGCAAAGCCCATTACTCTTTTCCATTTAATGGTTTTATTTAATGCTCTTTTGATTTCCTAAATTCCTTTTAGCTGAGGTTTTAATTCTATATTTAAATTTTTATTTTCCCAAAAATTTAGGTTGCTACATCCTCCCCCTCTTAAAAGAATTTGGTCCCCAATTCATATGACCTTACAGGAGAGAATGGCTTACCGAATAGATCAGGTAGTTGCGTCTGATAATTCCTTCTGGTTCCCATGTGGCTTCTTCCACTCCGCGGTTATTCCATAAGACCTTCACCACGTGAATGGGACGATTTCTGAGTTGTTGTACCTTCCGTCCAATATCTTGATCGGCTTCTCTTCATACGTCATGTCCTTGTTTAACACCAGATCATCATGGCGAATGACATGTGTAGGATCGTACACATACTTTCTAAGCATGGAGACATGGAAGACATTGTGCACACTTGCCAAATTTGGCGGCAAGGCCAGTCTGTAAGCAACTTCACCAATCCTTTCAAGTACTTCGAAAGGACCAATGAATCTTGGACTAAGTTTTCCTTTCACTCCGAATCTTTGAATACCACGGGTAGGAGATACCTTCAATAGCACATGATCTCCTATTTGAAATTCCAGATCCCGTCTTCTCTTATCAGCATAGCTCTTCTGTCTAGACTGAGCAATCTTGAGTCGATCTCGTATCATCTGTATATCCCGGGTTGTACTTTGTACCATGTCAGGTCCTAACCATTGTTGTTCTCCCACTTCATTCCAGCACACAGGAGATCTACAATTCCTGCCATAAAGTGCTTCAAATGGTGCCATTTTAATACTCGCCTGGTAACTGTTGTTATAGGCGAACTCAATCAAGGGTAAGTGTTCATTCCAATGACCCTTGAAATCTATAATGCAGGCTCTTAACATGTCTTCTACAATTTGATTTGTCCTCTCAGTTTGCCCATCAGTCTGCGGGTGAAAGGCAGTACTAAAATTAAGCTTCGTACCAAGGGCAGTTTGCAGACCTTTCCAAAAATGAGAGGTGAACCTTGGATCTCGATCTGAGATAATAGATGACGGAATACCGTGCAACCGCACGATCTCCTTGACATATAATGCAGCTAGCACCTCCACAGACCATGTACTCTTTATGGGTAAGAAGTGCGCAGATTTGGTCAACCGGTCAACGATGACCCATATGGCGTCAAGTCCACCACGAGTTCTGGGTAAACCCATGATGAAGTCCATGCCAATGCTTTCCCACTTCCATTCTGGATATCTAGTGGTCTGAGTACACCGGCAGGGCGCAGGTTCCGCTTTCACTTGTTGACATGTGAGGCAATGAGCTACATGCTCGGCTACTTCCCTCTTCATATTCGGCCACCAAAATGTTCTTTTCATGTCTTGATACATTTTGGTACCTCCTGGATGAATAGTGTACTTAGTTTGATGAGCTTCATCCATTAGTTTCCTTTTTAGGGCTTCGTTGTCTGGGACACAAGTTCTCCCTTGGAATACTAACCTTCCATCTTCAGTCATGGCAAAATCCGGTCTGTCCGCTAAGGTTTCCTTGACACGAACCAAGAATGGATCGTTGTCCTGTTGCATCTTGATTTCCTCCAGCAGATCGGATTGGATCTTGAGATTGGCAATCAAAACATGATCATCCCTATGTTCAATATTTAAGTCTAGCCTCGCGAATTGTTCAAGTAATTGCATCTCGCCAAGGACTAGACTTGAGATAGATGCCATTGGCTTTCTACTAAGAGCATCAGCCACGGCGTTTCCCTTACCTGGATGGTACTGGATGTTGAATCGAAGTCCTTTAGATATTCTAACCATCTTCTCTGCCTCATGTTGAGTTCTTTCTGGAGAATAGGTACTTTAGACTTTTATGATCTGAATAGACAGTGAATTGCTCGCCATATAGATAGTGTCCAAATCTTCAAGGCGAAGACCACAGCAGCCAACTCGAGATCATGTACAGGGTAGTTGACTTCATGTGTCTTCAGTTGTCTTGAGAATAGGCGATGACCTTCTCCTTTTGCATGAGTACACATCCTAGCCCGATTCCTGAGGCATCGGTGTAGACAGAGAAACCTTCTCCCTCTATTGGCAGAGCGAGAACGGTGCTGAGGTAAGGCAGTCTTTGAGAGTTTGGAAACTCTTCTCACACTCTTTACTCCAGGAGTAGGGATTCTCCTTTCGTGTCAGACGCGTGAGTGGTACGGCGATCTTAGAGAAGTCCTTTATGAACCGCCTGTAGTATCCAGCCAGTCCTAGGAAGCTTCTATTTCTGTGACATTGGTTGGTCTCTCCCAGTTGAGTACAACTTCGACTTTGGAGGGATCAACAGAGATGCCGTCCTTTGATATGACATGGCCCAAGAAAGACACTTCTTCGAGCCAGAACTCGCACTTGCTTAATTTGCATATAGTTTGTTGTCTCGTAAGACTTGCAGTGCGGTCCTCAAGTGTTCTTCATGATCTTCCTTGTCTTTGAATATATGAGGATATCGTCGATGAAGACGACCACAAATTTGTCAAGGTATGGCCGATATATGCTGTTCATGAGTTGCATAAAGGCTGCAGGAGCATTGGTTAGACCAAAAGGCATAACAACAAATTCGTAATGTCCATACCTGCTCCTGAAGCCGTTTTGAAGATATCGTCATCCTTGATCCTCATTTGATGATAACCAGATCGAAGGTCGATCTTGGAGAAGTATTGCGCTCCAGAATTTGGTCGAATAGTTCATCGATCCTAGGCAATGGGTATTTGTTCTTGATGGTAAGCTGATTGAGTTGTCGATAGTCGATGCACAGTCCTCATCGACCCATCCTTCTTCTTGACGAATAGCACAGGTGCTCCCCAAGGGAGGTACTTGGTCTGATGAACCCCTTCTCTAGCAGCTCCATCAGTTGTGCTTTTAGTTCTTTCAATTCGGCAGGCGACATCCGGTACGGTTGACGCGATACCGGGCAGCTCCAGGAGTCAACTCAATGGCGAAGTTGACGTCACGTTCAGGGGAACTCCGGGTAAGTCTTCAGGGAATACATCTGGGTAGTCCTGGACTATGTGGATGTCTTCTATTTTTGAACCCTTCTTTTCGACTATGACGGCCGCAAGGAAAGCAAAACATCCTTTCCTTATCATGTTATGGGCTTTTAAGGCGGAGACTAGACATCCGCTTCTTATGTCTAATCCCAGTGAATGCTAATTTAGGAAAGTCACTAAACGTCACCCTTCCTTTCTTACAATCGACGCTTGCCCCATATGTGGACAACCAGTCGGCTCCCAATATGACATCATACCCTTCCATGGACATACATACCAGGTCGGCCTTTAGGTTATGGTCTCCGATCATTACATCGGCAGATGGAAAGTATTGGTTTAGTTTCTCCTTCTCCCCCAAGGGTGTTGTGACAGAGAATTCACCACCCATGGTTGTAGGTTTTGCAGTCAGGGTATCAGCAAAGTGTTGAGATATAAATGAATGAGTAGCTCCAGTATCAAATAACACAAATGCTGGCAAGGAAAAGACTTGCAGGGTACCTTCTACCACGCCACCTTCCTCGATGGTTTCTTCATTGTGCAGGGCTTGCAGCCTGCCCTGTTTCTTAGGCATAGCAGTGCGCTTCTCATTTTCTTTCAGCATCGGGCACTCGGGTATGCGATGCTCACGACTTCCGCAGCGCAGACACGCTCCGGCTTTTCTCCAGCACTCATCAGCGGTGTGACCAGGCTTGTCACAGTGTTTGCAGTGGCTCTTTGTTGGGTGTTGGGTATGAAAACCTTGGGTTTCCTATCTTGGCTGATCCCTCAGTGGGTTGAAGGGACGCTTTTTGCCGTTGGTCGGCTTGGCAGATGCTGTCCCGATGTCATTTCTTTCTTTACGAACTTCCCCTTGATACGGTCGGTGAAGTCCGTAGCATCTTCTAGTAGCTGGGCCTTCTTAACCATCTCGGCATAAGTTTGTATGTCGAGTGGCGCCAGTTGAGTAATGTACTGAGGCTTTAGGCCATTTAGAAAGCGCTTAGCCTTCATTCTCTCAGTGTTGATCAGATGTACAGCATAGCGTGCCAGTCTAGAGATTGGGCTTCGTATTCTGCTACCGTCAGGCTTCGCTGTTTAAGAGCAGCGAATTCAGCAGCTTTCTTTTCCTGTACTCGTTCAGAGAAGTACTTAGCATTATAAGCTTCCTTAAATTCGGCCCAAGTAAATTGGCCGTTATCCCTTGTGGCTTCCACGGACTCCCACCATGCGCGGGCATCCTTCTCCAGTTGGAATGTCGCTAATAGGAGTTTGTCTCCGTCCGCACATTGCATTACACGGAAGATCCTTTCCGTTTCCTTTAGCCAGTGCTCCGCTTCATCTGGATCCGTAGACCCCCTGAACCTAGGCGGGTTCAGACCCCTGAAATTGCGATGCAGCTCGCCTGCACCTGGTTGGTTTCCTCCGCGGTTACCACCGCCTTGCTGGGTGGCTTGTAGTATGGCACGAGTCAGTTCCTGGAGGGATTGTTGCATGCCTCTCATCTGGGCACGTTCCGCAGTCATTGTAGCTGTTTAGTTCCTACAAAATAGTTTGAAGTTATAATGCTGATTAAAAGTTTAATTTGTGCGTGTGTGAGTTTATTTTAGCTGATTACCCATGGTTCTACCCATCTCTCATAGGTAGGATTACTGACTCTTAGTCGAGGCTGGTCAACCTAGATCACCCTATACTTAAGATAACCTAGGCTCTGATACCACAAAACTGTCACGCCCCGACGCGGAATATCGGAGCGCGAAGGCAGTTGCAAGAAAAGGTATAGAGCGAGTACTAGACATCAAACCATTGCACATTGAATAATACTAAAGCAAATCTTTCTCATTAATAACTTTTCCAATGTCTAGTTACAACCACTAATATCAGAGCCATTCTATAGGGCCCAATTACATTGCATAAAAGAAATAACTAACTACAACTCTAACATAACACTCGAGGGTACTCCTGGCTTCACTCTTGTGTCATTCCCTTCCTCGTGAGTGTATGTGTCATCCTCGGTCTCACCTGAGAACACAACATCAAATAACGTAGGGTGAGCGATAACGCCCAGTAGGACTTAAATCTCAGGCTCAAGCAGGCTTTAAATAATTAACGCATTTAATGGCAGAGTATCTAAAGATAGCAGGTACAAGAGAGTCAAAATATAGCAAGAGATAGCACACATGTACGGATAGCACAATAGCACGAGATCGAGTATAGTTTCCAAAAAATAGCACAAGTATCGAGTATAGCACGAATAGCAGGATGGCCATAGCACAACTAGCACAAGTATGGTAATAGCACGACGAGTATAGCACTTGTTTGTCATTCTAGACATCGAGAGTATAGCACGTTTTGTGTTTTGATTGTCATATAGATAGTCGAGATAGATAGCACTTGAGTGTAATGCCAAACACTCTGATCATTTAACTCCCATGGGCACTAGCACTTTCGGGCGCACATCCCAGGACCAGATCGGCCCTTTATATATTGCCAGGCATTGGTTATATTGTTTATCTTTAGACAATCAGTCAATGGCCAATATAGAGTACCAAGAAGTAGATGAGAGCACTAGATGAATAGACGAGATAGTAGAGTGAACGTGAATAGATGAGCGAGTAGAGTACAGATGAGAGCTAGTGGACATTGCACGTAATGCGACGAGTAAACAGCGATAGTAACAGTTGCACAACGCGCACGTCGTGTTGGCAGTCAGGTGGACTCACGACCCAACCACTGGCCATGTTATGCACAAGTCCAGAGGTCCGACGTGATTCAAGGTAAGAGCGAACTTCTAATAGCCGTTTGGATCATATCGATCCCTAAAGGTGTAATGGGTGTTAGGGTACAACCGGCTTGTCGACCATGTGGGATTCCATGATCAGAGGAGACTTACAGAGGCCTTGTGCAAGAGTTCACTAGTCCGGAGAAAGGAATATCCGACGGAGAGTTCACCACAAGCCAGTAAAGTGTGTATATAAAACATGTGCTCGACGTTCTAGAGGAATTCTAGAACAGTGGAGCGTCGATATCGGTATATAAACAACGCAAGAAACGAATACAAGTCCTTTAAAATAGGTAATTAATATACTTTATTGCAATAAATTACCAGATACATTATGAGATATTTTATGCCAGATTTCAGCCATATATGGATGGTTCATGTGTGTGCATGTGTAAGAGATCATAGATAGAAAGAAGTCGTGAATATGTATTTTAAATCATTCAATTAGCTCCATTTTTTTTAAAACAGTTTTTACTGGGGTATAACTGTAAAAAGGCGTAAGAATTATTTAGAAATGACAAAAATAAATTTTTATGGGTTTTCATCAAAAACCTGTGAAGGCGACATAGGCCAATGAAGATTGCGACAGGGGTAGGCAGATCGCGACATGGGTACTGTCGCGACGGCCTTGTGAACGCGACAGAGGCGGGAAAGGGTCGCGACAGGACAGGCACAGGGATGCGCGCTCACTTGTCGTTTTCTGAACGCGACGGGTAGGCTGTCGCAATCAGACCTCAGAAGGCGACATATCGGCCCGTCGCAATCTGGTGGTTCGCGCCTGGGTCTGACAGGAATCAGACCAGCTTTGGATTGCGGGCCAACTTGAATCAATTTGATACAGGTGCTTTGAAAAATTAGAACAAATCACCTGTTTATGAAAATTCGTGAAACAATTTCTAACAACTCCAGACAGGCCAGGTACATGCAGTAAATAGGAATTTGCAGTTTTCAGAAACTCGATAGGTTTTAAATTCATGCAACATGAGAACAAGACAAGTGAGCAACTTGGATAGACATTTAATTCGCCAACTAGAGTGAATCAAATTAGGGCTTTCAGGGGCAAAAGATGCCTATCAACCCTCAGTATTTACTCAAAAAGTTTCATGACAAGAGGACGAGTGGATTCAAAATATGCATAAAGAAAAGGGCTCGGGGTCATGAAGTGTACAGAACTTTGAAATTTATAAGAAAAGATTTGATCGATGAAAAATATGAAACTTGGGGGTTTCGTTCCCGAGGGTAGGAAGAACCTACAGACGAGATTTCAGAATTTTAGCTTGTGAGAAAGCCTACCTTTGACTCGATCTATCTCTTAGGGCTTAGAACTTCAAGAACGAAGGAAGAAGCTTGATGGATCTTCCTCTCCTCGATTTCTCTTCTCCTTGGCCTCTCTCCACGTCCAAAACCCCTTTGCACGAGCTAGGGTCGGCCATGAGGATTTAAGAGGTGTATTTATATAAACACAAGTTCCTATTCCTACTACTACTCAAATTCCTCTAATTCTGAGATTTCCTAACTCCACCTTTCCTCTCTTGCTTTCCAATCTCTAATTGGGTTAGGATATTATCTAAATTCGTGCTAGGCTATATGGGGTAGGTTTAGAATCCAATTCCAACTCTAATTGCCATTTTATTGCTTTAATAACCCCTTTCTAATTATGATATAATTAAACTCCGATTTAGGGTATTTCCTCTATTATTTCCTTTTTAAAATCTCTATTTTAGCCCACTAATTTGTAATGGGTCACTATAGCAACACCCATTACTCTTTTTCTTTTAATGGATTTTATTTAATTTCTCTCTTATTTGATTTTCCTACATATTCCTTTTATTTGATTTTCTAATTAATAATATTTAAAATTTTATTTTCCCAAAAATAAAATTAGGGTTGCTACAATAATTATGTGAATCTATATATAAAGGGGTATGAGTGAGTTGCTTATATATCTTGATATTATTTGGGATCATGAAGTGCCATTTGGTACCATTCATGATCGAAAAATCAGTTATTCTATTATGAGATAATGGGGTATGGTAATAAGTTAAGAAAGCGTTGTTAATTTATGGATTAAAATCAAAAGATATTTGGACTTAGAGGAGTATGCACAATTAATATAGATAGGACACATTCATTGAGATTTTACGAAAACTTCTTCAGGCCCAACCTTGGGCCAAGGTTACTCGGTCAGCTTTAAATCCGCTCCACTCTTTCTCCACAGCGCGCTCCTCGTCTCCTGTGAATGATGCAGCTGAGATATGAATAGTTTGTGGAGAATGTGAAGGGGAATTCATCTACATCTAGATCTCGTGTGGATACGTCATGCACCTAAATGACTCGTGACTTCAGAAAATACCAATTCAAAACTTTGAACCTAAAGAATATAAGGGCCTTGCGAACACGTTTTTGGGTTTTTTGGTGCATATAAAAGACTATGGTGTTTTGATTCCCGGTTGTATCTTAATATCAATAAAATATATAAGATGGTGTCTCGGCCAATTATGTCTTTTAATTCATATGGTTAACACTTTAACTCGATCATACGGTGACCTACACTTAATTATATATGTATATGGCACGTTGAGTCTCCCAAAGTTTGATATTACGAGTGAGAATATAACATTTTGAACATCTGGGTCGATGTTGACTTGGCGTATTAGTGAATATATATAATAATCAAATTTATTTTTCTTTTTTACCGATGGAGGAGCAAAAGCTCCAATTTATTAGAAAATATATATACACATATAAGCATAGGGATAAACCCTCAAACCACAAAGGAAGCTACTAGAAAATACTGCGAACAAAGTAGACGGACTGGAAATCCATGGGCACAAGATAAACCAGCCACATAGAACATAAAACTAAGGAACTAAACCAGAGAAGAGGATCAAACAAAAACAGACTACACAAGAACGCTGCCACCTGCCATAGAAAAATTGCGATGGAGGCCAACTGCTATGGAGACGAACTGCACATCATGAAAGATGCAAAACGACTGTAGTTCAAAGACGCACATTCCAAATGGATGTGCGGATAAGTTGTGGAGCACAAGCTACACCAACAACTCATAACCCAGAGTTGGGGAACCCAGCGATCTTTCTTGGCTCTGATCAGCACCTCATAGACTTGACAAAGCTGAGCAGTCTATAGAAGACCTTTATAGAACTGAAACACACGATCTTATCTGCAAAAAAACTTAAGCCGAGCTCAAAGCGAAATCGCAGACCCCAAATATACGAGATGGGACATGACGGGGTTGGTGTAGAAGACAGCAGATCAGAAGATTTGTGGGGGGATAGGCGAAAGGAAGGGTGGAGGCGGAAGCTAACAGGCTTGAACAAAAAAAGAAAAAGAAAAAGAAAATTGTGGTCTTGTAAACTGTTCTTTTGTGATTTGGTTGGATTCATGTTTGGGAGACATACACACGCTAAAGTAAAAGATATCAAAATTAAAAAAAATCAATGTCAATTATACTTTGGATTATATTTCTTACTTTTCATTAGATAGGTACAATGCCACCCAAGTGCATTGGCTAATAAAAGATTAAAAGTGCATTAAAAAATGTAACTGGCAAGTGCAACAAATATTTCTCTTGTAAATGGACCCAAGTGCATTAATACCTTATATTTTAAAATTATATATATGATTTAGTGTCAGATTTTAAATATCATTGGTAATGTTTCTCTTTCATCGATAAATTAGTAGTGTGTAAATATTATATATACAATGATATTAGAACTATTAATATATAAAGCATATAAATGAACGGAATCTTCGATTTACAAATTTCTTATACTGGATTTCATGATCTAGAGATGGCTGGTTGAGCAGACACTACAAGAGAACCAACATTTATCAACGACTATAAGTCCGCGGCTGAAAGTTCAAGGACAAAGAGATATAAGGCAGCGGCTAAAACAGACTGCTGCTATAAAGATGTTTTGTCCGCAGTTATCACGCCTTGCTGACAAAGTTTAGCATACGTCAGCGGTAAAATGTAACTGTGGACAAATGTATAGTTAAGGCCGCGGCTACTTAGAACCGCGGACATATAGTCTTCAGCAGCTTCAGAAACCGCTGATATATATTTTTTTGTCCGCGGTTTTAAAAACCGCTAACATACATTAGATGTCTGCGGCTAAAGAAAGCCGGTGACGGTATTAATCACCGGCTACAAGGCACTGACAAATATAAAATTCCATTTTATTCATTCATTAAAATAAAAAACTTCAAATCAGAAATATCTAGAAGATATAATTTTTTTAATAATAACTTATTTTAGTTTAGTGATTGATATATACATATGTTTTTTATATTGTAATATATATGTAAAATAAAGATAGAAATATTTAGTAGTATATATACTTGTAATGTCAATATAAATTATATGTGTCACTAACTTATCAATATAAATATACAGAAATTTAGTGAACATATAACATATGTGTTTATATATATTTCTATGTGTTTATCAAACTTACATCTAACAATTAGAAATTGAGAACATAGTAATTTATATCTTTGAAAAAATATACCCATGAAGCGAACTGATCAACTGATATATATATATATATATATATATATGTGTGTGTGTTTGTGTGTGTGTTGTGTGTTGTGGTGTGTGTGTGTGTATGTGTGTGGAGAGAGAGATCATGAAATAGTTTGCGAAAATGTATTTGTGATCCATCACAAAAATCTTATTGTTCTTTGGATTTTTATCATTTCTCATGTATATGCATTATATTGCAAATTCCGTGCTGCCAAGTGCTACTCGAGCGGTGGTGACGAGAGATGAATCGAAATCGCATAGCGCATGCATGCTAGTCTCGTGAGTGACAACATCTTCTGCTTCGAGAGTCGAAGGACTTTAAGTCTGTTTGCACATCATTTGACGTCGTTAAATAAAAATGAGTATCAGCCTAGATTTTCAAGTAATTAAGTCGACCTGGGTCCTCAAGTAGGTCTACCTAGGTCTTCAGTAGGTCGACCTAGGTCTTCAAGTATAGGTCGACCTATCCTCTAGTAGGTAAACGTGTCCTCAAGTAGGTCGACATGTCCTCAAGTGGTTGACCTGGGTCTTCAGTAGGTTGACCTGTCCTCAAGCAGGCCGACCTAGGTCTTCAAGTAGGTCGACCTATCCTCAACTGGGTCGACCTGTATCCTCAAGCTGGTCGACCTGTCCTCAAGCAGGTAGACCTAGGTTTTCAAGTAGGGTCACTTAGGTTTTCAAGTAGATCGACTTGTGTCCTCAAGTAGGTCGTCCTGTGTCTTCATCCATACTGGTTTAAAATGATGAGTCCACATGGTCAGATTTTAAATATGAATCAAATCAACCGACTGATTTTAAAAATAAATCAATTTAATAGTGTAATTATAATTTACTTATAATAACAGAGATCTTGATGAGATGTAGTCTCTGATTCAACGATCATATATATATATATATATATATATTACGATTTACGATCCAAATAATTCTAACCTATTGTAAAAGTACTGATGATGAAGAAGTTTTAAACTAATTTTTTTTGTTTATCCTTTGTTTATAGTGATCGACATAGTTGACTTAGAAATTAGAAGTCAATATCAATTTTTCTCGTCAATTGAAAATTCAGATTTTCTTATACCAGCTGACCTAAGCATTAAAAGCCAATACCAGTTAGTTATCATTACATTGATTGGATCATATTATTGTGCCTTAACTGTTCATTGCCTGAATTATTTTCTTGTCCGATCCTCTTTTAGTGCCGACACATGCTCTTTAGGTGTCCCATACACAATTACTTGGTATCAACACAAGATAATACATTAATAGATATAGTAATATTATAAGGGTAAATTAATTAGGAGTCTCTAATTGTAAGAGAGAGGACCTTACTGTAATAGAACTAAATAAACATATACTGTAACAATGGATAACACATACTGTAATGAGTTACAACTATGTCATAAACTAAAAAATAAGTAAAATTTTGATAGGATTTCTAATTAATTAAACATACTTATAATTATAAAACATATATATATGATGCAAGTAGTAATATATTAATTTTCTAATTAAAATTAATACATTGGCAGCGGCTACTATCCGCCGCCATATAGTTATTGGCAGCGGCTTATTATAGCCGCTGCTTAAGAATAATATGGCAGCGCCTTGTAGTCGCTGCCATATTTCCCCCTGCCCCGCCTTAAACCCCCGCGCGCTCTTTCTCTCTCTCTTCCCCCTCCTCGCGCTCTCTCTCTCTCCTCTCTCCTCTCGCTCTATCTCTCTATCTCTCTCTCTCCCTTCCCGACAGCCGGTGACTCCTCGATCGACCTCCGATGGCGCCGACGGCCGGTGACCCTCCGACGACGCCCTCCCCTCCGGCGGCAGCCCCCACCCCCAGTGAGTTTCTCTCTCCACTTCGGCCCCCACCCCCATCCCTCCCTCCCCTCTGGCGGCAGCCCCCCCTTCCCTCCCCGGTGCCCCCTTCCCTCCGGCGGCCCCCACCCCTCCCTTCCTGGCCCCCTCCCCTCCACGGCCCCCATCCCTCCCTCCCCGCCCCCCCCCCCCCCCCCCTTTGGCAGCCCCCACCCCCATCCCCCTCCCTCCACGAAGGCGGCAGCCCCCCACCCCTTCCCCTCCCGGCCCCCCTCCCCCTCCCGGCCCCCACCCCCATCCCCTCCCTCCCCGAAGGCGGCAGCCCCCCCCCTCCCTCCCCACTTCTTGGCTCCGTATATAAAGGTGAGGCGGCTGTGCCCCAATGCCCACCGCCAGCTTGAAGACCCTATTTTTCTGAGAGCTTGGTCCTTCTGAAGGCCCACTGCGATCCGCCCCGGAGGCGAAGGACAACGTAGGAGGAGAGCTTGCAACAAGCCTCTCTCCCGGTGTGGTCTCCTGCTACTTCCGCCCCTCCGCAGGCCAAGGTGAAGAAATGCCCGACCCCTCTGCAGACCATGTTGTTAATTATCTGATAATCCAGTCTGATCAGCCAACCATGGTTCTCTCCAATATTAATGAGAATTATGTGGTAGATCGATTTTGTTGTTAGAGGAAACACCCACACACACGAACAGAAGGAATGTGCTGCAAAAATAGTGCAGCTTTTCTGTTATCTCCTTCTCCTATTTAAATGGAAGAAAAACAAAACGCTACCAGCACATGGCCTTAACTGGCCATAACACCTACGCTTAGCCTTCCTGCAACGGAAGCATTAAACGCCCCCCCTTAACGTTCTCCTTTATGCCACACGACCCTCCCATGTCGCTAAAAAATGGAAGCAAACAAAAATAGATGGTTAATTACAGGATTAAACTAACAACTCCCCCTAATCCTGATGAATTCTACTTGATCTCGATGACGCCAATCTTTTGCGGAGCTTCTGGAACTTGACCCGGCCAAGTGGCTTCGTGAGAATGTCTGTCAACTGCTCGTCAGAGCTGACATATTCAACATTGATCTTGCCTCCCTCAATGCATTCTCAAATATGTGATACCGAGTATCAATGTGCTTGCTCCGATCATGGAACACGGGATTCTTGCAGAGAGAGATGGCTGACTTGTTGTCCACCTTGAGAACAACCGCTTTAGGCTTGCCACCGCTGATCTCCTTAGTAGCCGTGTGAGGCAAACACCTTGGCACGCCACGGTGGAGACGGCGATGTACTCGGCCTCACAAGAAGAGAGAGCCACCACCTTTTGCTTCATGGACTGCCAGCTGATCGGGCTTCGGCCGAGGAAGAAGAGAACTCCCGTGTGCTCTTGCGATCGTCGACGTTGCCAGCCATGTCGCTGTCGCTGTAACCGAACAGGTGCAGCTGCTCCTCTTCCTTCCTGGCGTAGAAGCAACCTTTGTGAGAGTGCCGGCTATGTACGCAGGATTTGCTTCACCGCCGCGAGATGGTCTTCTCGAGGGGACTCCATGAACCGGCTCACATATCCCACGGCGTAGGCAATGTCGGGCCATGTGTTACCAGTATCGAAGGTTTCCAACGATGCCCCGATATTTGGTTGCGTCCACGGGTGAGCTTGCACTTTGCTTGCTCAACTTCAGGCGTGCCTCCATGGGCATTGACAAGGGTTGCAGTCGCCATGCCGCTGTTCTCCAAGATCTTACGCGCGTATGCCGCCTGGTTGATTGTGATGCCGTCCGCGCGCGTTGATGGACCCTCGATTCCTAAGTAGTAACCCAGGAGTCAGAGATTGCTCATCTTGAACATGCTATGCTCTCCTCCTTGAATCTGCAAATCTCATGCTCATTTGATCCGGTGATGACCAGATCGTCCACGTACACGCCGACAAGGAGCCGGGAGACACCTTCTCCGCGCCCGTACACGGCATGCTCCGTGTGCTTCGCAGGAACCCGAGCTTGACGAGGCTGCTGTCCAGTTTGGAGTTCCACGCCCTCGGTGCTTAGCGCAACCCATACAGAGCCTTCCGCAACTGAGCACCTTGTGCTCGTGTCCCCACAAATGAACCCGGGGGCTGGGCCACGAACCTCTTCTGTCAGGTCGCCGTTGAGGAACGCCGACTTCACGTCCATGTGATGGACTTGCCAAACCTTCATGTGCTGCCAAAGCCAGCAGCAGCCGCACGGACTCCATCCGTGCCACGGGGCAAACACTTCCTCGAAGTCATCCCTGGACGTTGCACATAGCCCTTAGCGCGAGCCGCGCCGTGTGCTTGATGACGCACCTTGTTCATCACGCTTCACCTTGAAGACCCCCTTGAGCCCAATGGGTCGGTGGCTGGAGGGGAGGTCGACGAGCTCCCAGGTGGCGTTGTCCTCAATGGACTTCATCTCTCAAGCATCGCCTTGCGCCAGCTTTGGTGCTGCTCGGCCTCGTCGAAAGAGGCTGGCTCGTCGGCCGTGGTGAAGTGTAGCTCGTCGCCGCCGTCGAGTTCGCGTGACGCATGGCCTGGAGCTGGAGCAGCAGCTGACCCGATGATGTTGGTGATGGTGCGGAACCGCAGTGGGGCATCATCGTGCTCGGCGTCAAGTGACGCCGCCGCATCGGATGGTGGCGAGGCGAACTCAACTTCGCCTGTGGCCATGGGACCGAGGCGTGCGGCCCTGTGTGCAGCGAGCGTGTCGATGCACTCGTGGTCGCATATGTGCTTGTAGCAGGGGTCCCCGCCACGTCGCCAGGAGTCGACGGCAGCACCTCTGCGTTGACTGGCGCTGTTGCGGGCGAACGTCCACCGACGGGCGAGTTGGAATGAGGTGGTGTATGGCTTTCTTGGCCACGTCCATCAGATTTACCTGGTTCAGACACTGTAGAGAACTCAACATTGAATGGTTGATTACATATCACCGCACCTTTCTCGCAGCGGAAGCGTGGTGGGCCCATAACCTTTTCTTCCCGCCGCGAGGCAGCTATCGCAGATCTGCTCCACCTGAGCGATCTGTGGCAGCCCTCGCACCATGGCATGCTGAGCGAGCTTGCGCATGGCCTGAAATTCAGATGACCGTACCTCGCGTGCCAACGCCATGCGTCCTCGGAGCTTCTCGCCGATAGACACACCGTTGCGTGATGTCGAGCTTGAGCATGTACAGCCGGTTTGGGGAGCGCTTTACTCGAGCTAGCAGCCGCCTCTCTTGGTCGCGGATCCTCAAGGTGTCGCCGTCGATTAGCACCTGACACCCGTTCTCGTCGAGCTGCCCAATGCTAATGATGTTGGAGGTGAGCCGCAGGATGTAGTACACCTCCGTGAGAGCGCGGTGTTCGCCAGTCTTGCACGCGAATAGTACCATTGCGCGTCCCTTTATGTCGACGACGGATCCATCCCCGAACTTGACGGTGCCGTGGATGTTGGAGTCGAGCTCGGAGAAGGCAGCATGGGACCCGGTCATGTGGTTTGTTGCACCGGTGTCGAGGTACCACATGTCGGTGTCGCACTCCTCCACTCGGTCCAGCTGAGCGAAGACTTTTCCTCTACAAGCTGTATGGATATGTCTTCAGCGACGTTGGAAGTCGGAGTTGACGTGGACGCTTGCCATCAAGAGCGTGGGCTCGTCACCTCGCCTTTCGTGAGTTGAGCTTGTTCCGCCCGCTTCGGCTTGCTGCAGCACTCTCTGGCCCAATGGCCAATCTTGCCGCAGTTGTGACACTTGTCCTTTGAGACGTCACGACCCACGCCAGGCTTGCCATCACCCGTGCCATCGGCATCAGGCTTCCTCTGCATTGGTTTGCGGCATCGGTTCCAGACTTGGAACCGCCAGAGGGTCCCTCCCTCTGCTTCTTCTCCTTCATGCGCTTGATCCACTCCTCCTCCGTGAGCAAGAGCTTCCCGTCAGCTCCCTTGGTAGTCGATGCGGGGAAGCGATCTTCAACCTCCTTGAGTCTCCGGTCACCTCCTCAATCGAGAGTGTTGAGAGGTCGAGCAGGGTCTCAATGGAGAGGGCGATTTGGGAGTACATGGATGG
This sequence comes from Colocasia esculenta, assembly GCA_014218235.1. NCBI lineage: Eukaryota > Viridiplantae > Streptophyta > Magnoliopsida > Alismatales > Araceae > Colocasia > Colocasia esculenta. The sequence continues at coordinate 31,143 of JACBKR010002391.1, forward strand.
TACACACACGTAGGAATTTTTCGACCACCTTTGAGACGGCTCCGGGTCGCCGAGGATGCTCAGTTGGTTTACGATCCCATGAGCCGCATCGCGAAGTCGTCCACTGTCTCGCCGTCACGGAAGCCGATGCCTTCGTACTCCTTTCGGAGCTGCTGCGCCTTGGCCTTGCGCACTCGATCGATTCCGACGCGCATGGTCTTAACAGCGTCCCTGCCTCCTTCGCGCTCTCCTTGACAGCAATGTGGAGATCATCTCCGGGGGGACGGCTCGTATATGGCCTCCAGCGCCATCCTATCCTCCTGCAGCTCAGCGCCGTCGGTCTTGAACGGCGTCCCAGAGACCGCGCGCCTGCAGCATCACCTCATCATGAGAGACCAGTCGCTGTAGTTGGTCCGCGTCAGCGTGGGTAGGCCGCTGATCCCCGACTTCCTTCACGACGCGCTGGACGACGATCTCGCGGCCACCAGCGTCACGGTGCAGATGATCGGGCTTCGGCGAGGAAGAAGAGAACTCCCGTAGTGCTCTTGCGATCGTCGACGTCGCCAGCCATGTCGCTGTCGCGTAACCGAACAGGTGCAGCTGCTCCTCTTCCTTCCTGGTGTAGAAGCAACCTTTGTGGAGAGTTGCCGGCTATGTAGCGCAGGATGTGCTTCACACGCCGCGAGATGGTCTTCTCTCGAGGGGACTCCATGAACCGGCTCACATATCCCACGGCGTAGGCAATGTCGGGCCGTGTGTTAACCAAGTATCGAAGGCTTCCAACGATGCTCCGATATTTGGTTGCGTCCACGGGCGGCTTGCACTTTGCTTGCTCAACTTCAGGCGTGCCTCCATGGGCACTTGACTAGGTTGCAGTCGCCCATGCCGCTGTTCTCCAAGATCTTACGCGCGTATGCCGCCTGGTTGATTGGTGATGCCGTCCGCGCGTTGAGGACCTCGATTCCTAAGTAGTAACTCAGGAGTCCGAGATCGCTCATCTTGAACATTCTGTGCATCTCCTCCTTAATCTGCAAAAATAGTGCAGCTTTTCTATTATCTCCTTCTCCTATTTAAATGGAAAGAAAAACAAAACGCTACAGCACATGGGCTTAACTGGCCATAACACATACGCTTAGCCTTCCTGCAACGGAAGCATTAATGCCCCCCCTTAACGTTCTCCTTTATGCCACACGACCCCCCATGTCGCTAAAAAATGGAAGCAAACAAAAATAGATGGTTAATTACAGGATTAAACTAACAAACTCCCTCCCCCTAATCCTGATGAATTCTACTTGATCTCGCGGCCACCAGCGTCCGGTGCCGCTGTCGCGCGGAGGAGGAGACGGAGATCCACGTCGGTCTTCCCTTGTCGGCGTCAGAGAGTGACCGCCGTGTGGGGCTGACATCTTGCCTCAGATCGCCACGTTTCGCTCTGATACCAAATGTTAGAGGAAACACCCACACACATGAACAGAAGGAATGGTGCTGCAAAAACAGTGCAGCTTTTCTGTTATCTCCTTCTCCTATTTAAATGGAAAGAAAAACAAAACGCTACAGCACATGGCCTTAACTGGCCATAACACATACGCTTAGCCTTCCTGCAACGGAAGCATTAACGCCCCCCCTTAACGTTCTCCTTATGCCACCACACGACCCTCCCATGTCGCTAAAAAACGGAAGCAAACAAAAAGATGGTTAATTACAGATTAAACTAACATTTGTGCCTCCAAGCATATGTACTTGGATCGATGACTAAGAGTATTGTTAAATACAAATAGTGATAAATGGCAATTAATAAGTGTTAATTATGATCCTTTTGTGATAACCACTGCTAACACATATTGTTGTCTATTAGGTTCTGTGTCATATGATGAGATGCTGAGAGAGGATTTTAGGGACGTTTTTCAGAGGTTGTGATTAGAAAATTATATAGCAGAAAAAATAATTTAATTTTAGTATATGCTCAGGAACTCCAAACTTGAGTGCATTTCGGCGAGGGCAAAAAGTGCAGAAAAAATGTCACCTTAACATCCTCATCATTAGCAAGAGGAGAATCCCATCGAAATATATTTGAACTACCTCTTGTTAAAAGCTTTCATTATAGAGAATACATCACTGAAATATATTTGAACTACCTACGAATCAATTCTTAAAACTACAGAAGTAGTGATCGGTTCCTACTCAAACTCAGACATGAACCCTTGCACTCCTATGACTCATTCTTAAAAACTAAATGGCTCTCATTGCAAAAGCAAACCCAGTTAACAATTTTGAATGATGAGATGTCCCAACTAAATCACCAGGGAAGAAACATTTAGATATAGATGTAGTATGATATAATGAATGACCAAAATATAAACAGTGGATCAATGAGCATCTATGGTGTGAATGCAGGGAAAACCCATCAATTCCTTTAGGCTTCATGTTTGAAAACTTTTAAGGCGACGCGCTTTAGAAGACATATAAAACTATAAAGGCCATTCTGCAATCCCCCTTCCTTCTCTCCTTCGCCATTCTGCTGGCCCCTTCCCCTGCTGCCCTTCCCTAGGCAAAAGCCCCACCTGCCTTAAATTTAAGATACTGTTTCCTCCTATAGCATCATGCTCTGAAATTTAAAGATTAAGCCGATTCCAGGTTTCTAATTGTAGGCCTGCAATGATACTATAGTTCGTCTATAAGGCTTTCACTAATAGGATAGTACTGTCATTTAAGATTTCAATTTCATTTTGAAAGATTGGTTATGATGCCAATTAGTTCTGAGCTAAATCCATGGCTTCTATATATATATATATAGTTTTTTATAGTTTGCTTTGCTTTGCTATATTGAAGATAGAACCTCTACATATCTATGACACCGTGAGGTTATTCAAAACAATCTTCATTCTTTTTCGAATATTATAGTTACATGATTTTTTTTTATATATTAGCATGCACAAATCTTAGAGTTTAGCTTCTTAAATTTGTTATGGGCAGGATAACAGTAGAAGATATTTGTTTATAGACTTATGTTTAATTTGTTAGAATTATTTAATTGTTTGAGGCTTTTTAAAAAGGGGCAATTAATTGGTTCTGCCTAACTCTGTTAATGACAAAATGTTAGTTTTACAATATGATGATGTTGTGATTTTTGTTTTAAAAGCCGAGATATTAGAACTAGATGTTGGTTTTTATCTAATTTTTGTCTATCCTGTTTTATAGACTATTCAGTTGCTTTGAAATTTAAAAGTCAAAGGGTTGATCTTGCTGGATCTTGCCTTGGGCAGTGTGTGGACAAAGGTACATTTGCTAATCCCTACCATTTGCTGGATCTTGATTACTAGACCATGACTTTTTCTGTTGAACCATTATTATTTTTTAACTTGCATATGCACTCGTATTACTTTTAGAAATTTGCACAAACTCTCATATTACTTTTCTTTTTCAATGCAGGTATTCATTGGTACAACTTGTTTTAGGTTTTAATCTCTTTTCAGCTCAGATAATCCTTCCATCCCCTCTATATATATTTGTTGAACCAGCGAGCCTGGGTGGTGACTTATATTTATTAATCCAGCTAGCCTGGGTATAGCTCATGTTTAAACTAATCCAACGAGCTTGGGTGGTGGCTCATATTTTTTTGCAGGATGTGATTATATGTGTGAATGTCATAGATGTATATTTTTTGCTTTACAGGATATATGAATGAGAAGACGGAGAAAGCATGAATATGAAAGAGTGAGATGAGTGGACCTTTTTTTAAACAGATTGAATTATGATGAATATTTTTTTGAACACAGCAGATGTGTTTGAGAGTTCAAGCCATACAAAAAGGAATTTCTTGAAGTGGTTCCAATTTATGTGAAAGATTTGTACGATGCAAACGATCTTGGTGTACTCCTGATATATACTGCTGACACG
>JACBKR010002392.1:0-34995 GCA_014218235.1 Colocasia esculenta
TAAACTTGCTTGTCATTGGTCATCATATGAGCTCCATTGCAACTACATATGACTATACACATAAACCACATATCTTCTATATATTAACATAATAAACATGAGAAACATAATCATAATCTAATCTATTCACCTTAAGTCATGCTTTACTAACCTAAACACACTTACATCTAAAATCCACATTAAACTAGGACTAGCCCACACACACACAGGGCACTCATTGCCTAAAACTTTACAATACCTTTGGACAAAAGAACGCCATAGGGGCTACTGTCATGTTAAGAATGCGACAGCCGACATACCGCAATCACACACTGGAACGCGACAGAGCCTACCATCGCATTAAGAATGCGATAGCATGACAAGCTGCATTCACAAAGCAGAATGCGAAGGGGTCTGCCATTACGACAAGGACACGACACTTTGACCCTCGCCTTCACAGACAGAAACCCTATTCTACAGTTTTCACACAAAAAACTACCACAACCTCGTTTTCATGCAAACCAAGCATCTACAACCAACTAAACCATACCATGAATACCTCCACACATCAATTCATGTCTAACATGCTTCAAACCATTCAAATAACACGAGTAAGACAAGGAAAGTCCCTACCAATAAGAAGAACTCGGAGAATGAGTCTCGATCGGCATTTCCGCGCTCCGGGCAACCTCGTCACGTGGAAACCGCACCAAATGAACATCCCCCAAGATGAAATCGCCGAAAATTGCCTTTCACGTCCTAATAAATCACTATTTATCAGAAAATGATAGAAAACAGACTTAAGAAATAAAACTTAGATTATACAAACATCTGTCATTATTACACCGGAAGCTTTACATACATAACACTCCTCATTACAATTCACAGGAGGAGTGAGAAAGAAAACAAAATAACATTTCTATTTGCGCTATAGTCCTTAAAAGGTAATCTATGGAATTCCAAAGATGGGTTGTCCCGTCAGCACACCCCTTAAGAGCTAGGCTCATTATGTTCACCTGAAAAGTAAGATTTAATGAGCTAATATGCCCAGTAGGTTCATCCTCTTATCAAAAGATTAAGATAACAAATTAAGCAATATACACAACTGATAACGGTATTGAATAAAGCTTGTATAAAAATGAATCCAGTATGGTAATCACATTTGGTTCAAGTAAGAAATACATAATCATCTCATGACAGAATTAATTGATGACCAATCAAGCAAGTATGATGCAATGCCAAACATCCAGTAGATCCATTATCGTTCCGTACGACCAGTAAACGAATTCGGGCTCCTCCCGGGACTGGACCAGCCCCCCTTGCACAGACATTTATTTCAATTGAGTCCAAAGACCCAAAGTTGTCATCACAAATCATTCTTGTTAAACTTTCAAGTTTGGTACACAGATACTTAAATTCTCACATGTAACAAGGTTTTAGGAGTCAATGCCAATGACTTCAAGAAGACGTAGTCATGTAGAAACCAGTCATGCATGGAAGTGTCCAAGAACAATCCATAGTTGGATGTAGATTAAGATTAAATGATTCCTCTCATCGGTATAATAGTTTAGAATCCAAGAATATGAGGAAAACAACTTGATTGGACAACACGAAAGTGTGACACCTTAGATTGGAAGAAGAGTGGTTCTAGTTCAACTCACAGACTAGTGTATGTCGACAGCCATAAGGTGGCTGTCGATAGCTATTGGTCATCTAGAACTGGATTTTGGGATCTGGCCCTTAGCTGTCGACAGATCATATGTAGTAACTCTGATTTTTGAATCCCAAGTAAAAATTTAATTAAATAATATGATAAATAGATTAAATTAGATTAAAGAGGGAATAAATTGAAATAAAATGGGTTAAATCAAAACCCATTAAGCCAAGTTAGGGAATGAGTTAAATTAATGATCCAAGCAAGACTTAATGGCCAAAAAGCCAAGAGCCCATCTTTGGATGGGAGATAATTAAGTGAAATTCGCAATAAAAATAGTATAATTAGTAAAGGGTTAAGATAAATATTAAATAACTCATATCTATCCTAAAAAAGAGCCCTAGACTTACCCAAACTCTTTACCCACGAAATTTAACCTCTCCCCAAATCCTATTAGGTGATAAATGCTAGGAAATAGGGTGATAAAGATGGAAATTTGAAGTTTAATGGGAAAGAAGAGTTTTAGAAGGGTAGGACTCTATTAGCAACCAATACCGCCCTAATTCGTCTCTACCAGCCTCATTTCATTGCTGGGGCTCTGGAGAACGAAGAGAGAAGGCTGGGGACGAGGAGCAAGGAGAGGAAGGAGCTGGAAGCAAGGGATTTTCATCTTCTTCTTTGTCCAAACCCTAGGTTTTCATAACAGCGAGAAAAGGTAGGCAATCTCTCAAGCACAAATCACATACTTTCGGCCATAGGTAGCCCATACATTTATCTTTGAAAGCCCCATGATTTCCCCAAATTTTCGTTGCTCCATGAGAGCGAATTAAATGTTCAAGTCTCTGTCAATGTCATGTACCCGAACCTACATGTTGCTTTCAATCCATGCGTGTACTTGATCCCATGCCATGCAATTATTCTCATAAATACTACATGATGTTAGCTTTCAAACGCTCCTATTTTTCCTAATTTCCATTCTGCATCCATTGCGAATTAATCGATTTCCATGACTGTGCTTGTTTTAGGTTACTGAAATGTATTCTGATAAAAGCATGCCCAATCCTTGTCTATTTTCTAATTACTCATGCCTAATGATAGATCTTTCATCTAAAAGTGTTTCATGATTTTTGGATGTGTATGCAATTTAATATCGATTTTTAAAGAGACCTGTATCAATGCCTTGGTGGAGAGACCCAACCTTAAAAGGGCCAAATTCCCTTTTGGGGGTTCGGGGCGCCTCCTAAAATCACGACGGCCCGACCTGTTGCGATCACAAGGGGTCGGGACTGGCAGAACCGTCACGTCTTGAACGCGATGGCTCGAGCCGTCGTAATTCCCTCCGGTTCAAACTCGCCCGGCTCGGTTCAGTTTGTGCGACCGGCCACTGTGTCACGTACCCATCGTGATTTCAGTAATGCGGCCAGAACCTGAAATTACTCTAATGCCTTTTATCCATTGTTTAGCCTTAATTGAACACTGTTATAAACATTTCGACCTGATTAATTAATAACGGGCAATATTTACATAAATTACAATAATTAAAAGCCATGTGCATAATTATTTATGCTCTCATGATTATCTTACACTTGCACACACTAAACACTCATGTTTGCAATAAGACCTTATTAATTACTCATTAATCTAACTGGTAATTAAGTGTAATTATTTCACTTAAATTCCCCATTATTTTTAACAACACTTGTCTTCGATTTATTCACGTGCTTTGTACACCGTTATCGTGTCCCTCTGTCATCGAGCACTCGAGGCAAGACGAACAACATTTCGCTACACACTTTTTCTTGGCATGGACCACCACTCCGTTGGGAATACTCCTGATAGGACCAGGGACTCCTTGTCAAGGCCTCCGTAAGTCTCCTTGGCTTTGACGTACGTCCATTGCCGACGAGCTGGTTGTACCCTTAAAACCCTTACACCCTTAGAGATTAGCACGATCCAATGGCCTTAGTATGTTTCCTTCTTATCTTGGGATCACGCCGGACCATTTAGCCTGTGTTCATAACACGACTAATGGGCGGTTGTGACTTCTACCTGACTACCGGCACCTGACCTATCGCTGTGCAACTATTACCATCGACTATTTAACATTGTTTTACGAATATGTCCCTATTCTCATCTATTATCTTTATACTCTTGTCTGTTCACTTTCTCTCTACACTCTCTTCTATTCGTCTACTACTCTCATCTATTCTTAGTACTCTATTTGACCATCTATATGATTGTCTATGATAAAGAACATGACTATGCCAGTGCAATAGGGCCCGATCTGGTCCTGAGAGGAGCGCCCGAAAAAGTGCTATTTGCCCATGGAGTTAAAATGATCAGGATGTTGGCATACATCCAGTGCCATTATGCTATCAATATTTAATCTATGACAATCAATCAGTGCAATAAATACAAGTGCTATCTATACAAGTGTTATCGTTACATGGCCAATCCTTTACCATACTTCTTGTGCTATTTACCATGTACAAGTGTTGTCATTCTTTTGCCATCATTACTTTACTCTGCATGACTATTCTCTCTAGATATTCTGCCTTATAAGACATTAATCATTTAAAGCATGCTTGTCTCTATGAGATATTAAGGCCTATTGGGCGTTATTCGCTCATCCTGCGCTATTATTTCATGTGTTTCAGGTGAGTCTGATGGGGAATACCACACTCACGAGGAAGGGAATGAGGAGGATGCTTAGGAGTGACTACTATTTCGACAACCACTGCTTTCTAGCTAGTTAGTTAGTTATGAGTTAGTCATTTTGTATTAGCTTGAAATTGAATAAAGTACTCTGAGCCCTAGTTTTGGCTCTGATTAGTGGATGTAATAGTTAGTTGATGAATTATTAATGAAGTTGTATTTTATTTGACATTATTCCAATTGTGCAATGGTTTGATGTTTATTTATCACTCTGTACTATTTAATAACTGTAATGCCGCTTCAATATTCTGCGTCGGGGCGTTACAGTTTTGTGGTATCAGAGCCTAAGTTATTCTTAAGTATAAGATGATCTAGGTTTGACCTGCCTCGACTTAGAGTCTAATTCCATACCTATGTGAGAGATGGGTAGACCATGGGTAATAAGTTAAAATAAACTCACACACGCACAAACTTAGTGCAACCTCAATATCTTACATTCAAAAGTTCTATTTTTCAAGGAACTTAAGACACTAGCAATGGCAGCGGAGCGTGCACAACTCCGTGATATGCAACACACCATTCAGCAGCTCACTCAGGCATTACTTCAGGCTGCTGGAGCCAGTGGTAACCGTGGAGCCGGAGATTTACACAGAAATTTCCGCAATCTGAATCTGCCTCATTTCAGTGGGACCACAGATCCCGATGAGGTAGAAAACTGGCTTAAGGAGACCGAAAGGATTTTCCGCATCATGCAATGTGCGGATGGAGACAAGTTACTGCTAGCAACATTCCGGTTAGAAAGGGACGCCTGTGCGTGGTGGGAGTCCGTTGAAGCTACACGGGCAGATGCACAGTTCACATGGAATGAATTCAAGGAGCACTTCAACTCCAAGTACTTTTCGGGAAGAGTCCAAGAGAGGAAGGCATCCGAGTTTGCTACAATGAAACAGAGGAACCTTACTATTGCTGAGTATGAAGCTCAGCTCTCCCGGTTGGCACGATATGCCAATCATCTGGTAGGCACTGAGAGAATGAAGGCGAATCGCTTTCTTAATGGGCTCAGGCACGCATACATCACCCAACTGGAACCACTAGACATCCAGACCTATCTGAAATGGTCAAGAAGGCACAGTTATTGGAGGATGTGACCGACTCACCGATCGCATCAAGGCAAGAATGGTCAAGAAGGAACATACATCAGGAGCACCAAGCATGCCCACCAACGGCAAGAAGAGGCCGTTAAGCATCACTGATGAGCCAAGCCAAGAGCGGAAGCCCAAGGTCTTCACCCTTACTGCCCCTAACAAGCCTAGATGCAAGCATTGTGACAAGCTGGGTCACACTGCCGAAGAATGCTGGAGGGGTAGGCGCATGCCTACGCTGCAGGAGTCGAGAGCATCGTATTCCCGATTGCCCCCTACTTAAAGAAAATGAGAACTGTCCTATGGGACAGAAGAAGCCAGGCAGATTGCAAGCTGTCCAAGAGTTGGAAATCACCGAGGAAGGTGGAGTTGTGGAAGGTAGCTTACCAGTCTTTTTCCCAGTCAGTATTTGTTTTGTTTGATACTGCGCAACACATTCATTCAAATCACAAGCATTTGCTGACACCTTATGTGACGACCCTGGATATTTATGCCCATTAGGCTCCATATCTAGATTCGCCTCCCACGAACGGACCGAACGAAGTCTCGCAAGGATATCTCACACAAGTGTCCAGTAAGAATATAAAAAACAACTACATAGTATAAGACACAGAAAGTACATGTGCTCATACATGTATATAACAATTTACAACTGTCCCATACATTATTACATGTCCAATTAAAAAGCACAACTACCTGGGCATACCCTGAGGGAGCACAAGCTCACAAAACACTACTAACTCGACTCAGCTACAGGTGGTACAAGTCTGACACAACGTCTCCACAAGCTGAACCAACGGTAAGCCCTGAAAAGAACTGTAGGGAGTGAGCCTCAACAAGTCACAGGCTCAGCAGGGGCTACCCGAACAACAACAAACTACGGACACCTCAACCCCAGAGGGTCTCATTGGCAACACCATAGCCAAACCATTTCATGCTCACAACAATTGAATTTTAACTACAATTAAATATAAACACCTTAATCAAACATAACCACAGAAGGTAAGAAAGCAATAGGACTAGTTTTGCACCACTAGTCCACACAACAACTGAAACGCCTAAGCCTTAAGCCTCACAGGCAAACCATAATAACAATTGGTCGCCTACGCTTTAAGCCACACAGGCAAGTCACTGCCTAGGTTGCAAGCTTCCCAGGCGAACCTCAACCTCGTGGGTACTAGGACAGCCAACTAAGTGCTGGTCCATTAAACCCCAAACCACGATATATCAGAAGCTACACACACCAGGTAACATGATCGGCTACAGCGGGCCAATCCATCACCTACTAAAACCATAATCGAAAGCTTATCTAAAGAAGGTAAAACACAACAAGTGGAAGGTCCCATCATACGACCTCCACGAAGCACAGCTCTACCAAACCACAGTACGCCTAGCCACAAGCCTCATCGGCAAATTACCCACAAGGTAACAGGATTGGCAATCACAAGCCATTTCACCTCATAATAAACCATAAACGGAGACTTACTTAAAATAGATAAAATACAACAGGTGGCAGGTCCATCCATAAGACCTCCACAGAACAAGAGTATTACCTCAATACCTAGAAAAGTTGTGTACACTATAAAACCGCAAGCAACCCACAAAGGGTACTAGTACCTACTACCCTGAGGTACAACAACACAAACACCCGTACGTATGAAGGGTACAAGTAGGTGATAAACACCACATAGAACCACAACTTTACTGTGCCATCACTTAGGCACAACATTACATGTGAAACCTCAACTGGCAAGTCACACAAGCCACAACCAGAGCCGGCAAGCACGAGTTGGAAAGAACAACGCCACCACATGGGAACGAACTACTGGCTGATCAGTCTCGCAGTCACGGACGAAAGGTCCAACTGCTGCTCCACGAGAACAAGTCAAACAACTGTGGAGACCAACCAACACCACACCTGTAGACACACAGCTGCAGGTCCATGCCTGGCACCTCTAGGGTCTCTGGCCGGAGCACCCTAAAGTGAGCACTGGAAAACAGGACTAGCTGGGACCAGTGACTTCTACTGGTGTCCGTACCCCCAACTACGAGTGCACTACAAGCGACTGCACACCCACAACACAAGCCGTTGCCCTACTGTAGTCTTTCCCAGCTGGACGTACAACTCAAACACAAGAGTGAGGGTGTCCAGGAAGATGACACAGACCTCGACGGTACAACACAAGTCCCGGGACAAACCCCGAGCACAACAAACACATGTGCCTGGCTCACAAAGAACCTGGGGTACCCGACTAGAGAGACATTCTGGAACAGGCGCCGAACCACCACACTCGGCAAGCTCAACCACGATATATACACAAACACTTTCTATTACCAATCACGATACATATGTTAGGATAGCTCGTCCCAATCACCCTGTGACTTACAAGCTAACCTACATAATCACACACATAAACCATATTAATAATAACACACAGCCTGTCATCGGTCACCTTGTGACCTCCACTACCACACTAAACACAGTACACGATAATCACGTAATAACCATATTTATACATTACTATTTTCCATCAAGGATAACTTATAAAAGATCCTAAAGGATCAAGGCTAGGTTCAAACGTGAACCTTACTGCCACAACACCACGGACTAACACAATAATTAAGATACAATAAACACAATGACGTACGATGTGCCATGCACACACAAACTACATGCACGACATCCAAACCACGTAAACACCATGCTAATTATAAAATAACACTTGTCCACGTAAAACCAGCCCCCTTGTGAGCAACACGCTTCGTGAGCGTGACAAGTGCACTGGCTCCACCTGTCATTGCCATGCACAACAAATACCACTAACCGGATATTCAAATATAGAAAGCATGCATAACGGGACCTCTCAGCTGAGGTCGCGACAAGGGGCCAGGTCGCCTTCAGAACGCGATACCCCGACATGCCGCGTTCAAACCATGAACGCGACGAATCGAGCTGTCGCATTAACACGCGACGCCCAGGGCTGTCACCTTCACAGGCGCAAGCCCTAATCCGGGAGCAATTCCACGGATCACCATTCCAGACCATTCAAACATGCTTAATTCACGTTTTTCATGCTTTAATGGATACCCTAGCATGGTATCTACAATTTTCAAAGCAATAAACGAACTAACATGCAATTCACAACACGAAACAAGGTAGTACACCTACCTTTGCGAAGAACACAAAAACCAAGGATCACTCAGCGTTTCTCCCACTCCACGCAATGTCCTCGCGGCGAGAACATGCCCCACGCATCTCCAGAACCTCGAATCGCCCGGAGAAACCCCGCAGCAGCTCCCCTTGGTCGAGCAGAGCCTGTGAAAGCTCTGTTCGGCCAGGGTTCCTTAAAAATGCATTGCAGTTGGGAACGCGACGTAGCCCTACGTTGCAACCTGAACGTGACGTAGGCGGCCGTCGCCTTCACAAGCCCGACGTCAGCAGGCCGCCCAACGCGTGACGCGTGGCGCACATGCAGACGTCGACTGCTCAACAGCGGTAACGAGAACGCGACCCCTAGGACTGTCGTGTTCAGAACACGACGCATACCCCTGTCGCTTCACAAGCAGAAAACCTGTGAGCTCTTTGGGCCCAATCTGGCGGCCCACGAAGCCTCACAACGGCGTAAACACCTGAAATACGCACTAATGGGCCACCCACCAAACCCACTAAGCAGGGATCCGCAAAGATCTGAAAAATGCGTGATGTTACATTATTATCACCTAAAAAAGAATGTCATCCTCGACATGCAAAGCAAATCACAACAAATCGGATTATCACCTAAAAAGAAACGAAACCGTATATAGAGCAAGTAGGATACGCTTCCTTTATATCTTCTCTTCAATCATCTACGCTGACTGATCCATCTGTTCATTCCCATGTTTGTTCTGCCTTTCCTTTCTTTTCAATTCATTCCACAACTGCCTTATTCCGTAATTTCAATATGCTATTTCCTTATCTTTTATCCGTAGGCGATTCTACCTTGCTGTGGCACTTTATCTCCTTGGACTGAACCTACTTTCACATTTTTCCGGCTGTGTTTGCACCTTTCTTTCGGGACCGCTTTACCTTTCTCGAGTATCTTACACTGTAATACTTTACCATGCTATAATCTTTCCAAATTCTTGAATTTCCGGTGCCATTTTCTTTTTTCTATTTATCATTGCTTACTGTTACCCTACCTTATCTACATTTACATTCGCAACTGTCATTTTTTTTCAAAGAAAACCAATCACCATCTTTGAATTTCCTGCCCTTTTCATATTATTCTACCCATACCGCTTTAAATCATTTCTGATTAAAACCATAATAACCTCTGTTCCTTTATTCGCTACACAAAACTTTATACTTTCCTTATTCAAGCAAACCTTGAACAATCTGTGAATATTAAATCTTTCTTGTTTCTGCTTCCGCTGCGCTACTCTGATCACACTGAACACTTTTTCAAAATATTCCACAATTTCTGTTCTCATTATTACTTTCAATTACTTTCTTCTGCTTCAACTGTATTCATTTCTAACTTTAACTGCTTCTCAAATCATCTTATTCAATTAATTCATGCTAAAAATATTACTGCAATTTTCTGATCTGCCAAACCGCTATTGACATGCTGTACTCTTCATATACCTTTCTTGCTTTACTGACATTCTCTGGATAATCTCATAATTTTGTTACATAATCTTTCAAATATTGTTTTAGTCTATTCCTGCTCTTGCATCAAACTCTGGAATATCTAATAACAGTCCATTTCTGCTCTATTGAATCATTTCTTGCACCGATATACAAACTCTAACTGACATTTCCTGACTCTCTAATTTTATTCACTTCATCATTTGCTACATTCTTCTTTTCTCTGGTCCATATTTCTTTTTTTATCTAAATTGCCAATCATTCTAATCATAACATCTTTTCCGAAAAATACTTCTCTTATTCATTCTGCTGCCTGACTAATCTTACTGTACGTTCAACTATAAATCTTTCTGATATCTAATCATCTTCTTTAAAATACAGCAAAAACTCAAATTTGAATACCAATTTCTTTAAATATACAACTTGCTCTGTCTGCTTCTTATTCCATTAAATGCTCTTTTTTTTTTCAAACATCATGAATATCACAATCTACACCTTACTGTTTTTGTCACGCCCCGATATTTAGCAGCGGAATAAATACCGGGGCGTGAACGATACAAACAAACGTATCACAGTTGAATAGTGCAGAGTCACAATTGAATATGATAACACATTTGAGACTGTAATATGGTCACCAAAAGTATACTTTATTCCATTCCATTCAACTAGTTACAACTCTACATAAAAGAATCAACTAAAAGAGTTCATTATTCAATAACATGTTTCTCTAATACATCAACTACTCAATTGTCTATTTCTACACTGTCATCTATTCATATGACGGGTGCTCATCACTCTTGCCCTGCCCCATCCGACTCCTCTGGTTCCTCATCACTACCTGAAAAGGGCAGGATGATAGGGGTGAGTGAACTAGCTCAGTAGGATTTACATCTCAATAACGTGCGGGCACTAGTATACATGATTAACATTTTTTAATAGGCAGATATGCACATGAATATGATGACAATGTATGCAATACTACCAATTGAATAGCAGAATAGAATGGATATCATATCAGAATCAAATGTCGAGTTGCATATTCATGAACAGATATTTCAAGAATAGAATCATGTCAGAAGAGATTGGCCATATTCAAGCAGATCTCATGTGTTCACAAGAACAAATGTATCTATCATGTAAGTCAAACTCATCATGTCAAACAGAAGGCACATTTTCACAATCTTGCATGTCAGTGTGCTATGCCAAGCACCAAGAGTCCATACTCCCGCGGTTAACAAGTACGTTGGGGCGCTCTCTCCCCAGGACCAGACAGGGCCCCTATTGCACAGGCATTGGATCAAGTTTTGGACCGGAGTCCCACGTTGTGCCGAACAAACATATTCATATTATGGCCACAGAGTTTCAATGACAAGCTCATAGTAAAAAGGACATGATCATTCATAGAGTCAAGGAATGACAAACAGCTCAAAAGAACAAGGCAGGATAACGACGTATCTTATGTTTCATAATTCATTAATGTCTTGACATGAGTGTGTTTCAAAAGACAAATCATACGCAGACATGTGCTCTCAATTTCCCAGAAGGGTGTGCCTATTCGTGCAAAAGTGTAAGTGATGAGTTACGGATCTTTCCTATCATGTATGCATATGACAAACAATTAATTGAACACCGGAAATATGTAACTATTGAAACTCATATGCAAATCATGACCTTAACACACTAGCATGTCCATACTAACATGTATTTATCCCCACATTCATATCATATTCTATCTTATCAATTGACAATAAGCAAGATCACAAGATAATCCAATGAACATAAGATCAATCACAATTACACATTAGAATCATATTCATATCATTACTATTTTCTTCAATGGTTGATTTATTTTAGGTCCATGCATACTATATAACATCATGCACATGCTCGTAGACATCATGAGATGATTAGACCTAAATTATGCAATTTCTTGTAAGTTAGTGTCGACACTAGATCAAGTGGTGTCGACACAATGCTCCAAACACAAGACCAAATCATGCAAAACTGGTCAGTAGTGTCGACACTAGTTCAGGTAGTGTTGACACTAGTCAGGTAGTGTTGACACTAGTTCGGTAGTGTCGACACTAGTGCAGGTAGTGTTGACACAGTGCTTCAAATACAAGGCAAAAGGTCAAGTAGTGTCGACACTAGTCCAGGTAGTGTCGACACTAGAGACAGCTCCCAGAACACCTTCTGGCCAAGCTGGACAGTGTGTCGACACTAGCCCAGTAGTGTCGACACTAGAGGCCTTTCCAGAACACCATCTGGGCTGTTTTGGGACAGCAGGTCGACACTACCTCAAGTAGTGTCGACACTAGTGCCCTTCCAGAACAAAACTTATGAGTCATGTGGAACCCGAAAACACATCTCATGCAGCGATTCACTTCTAACTCTTATAACTCTCTAACGAATGACATTGGACAAAACGTTCAACATGAAAGATGAAGAGACAACTAGTGGAAGAACGTTGATGTTGAGGGTTTGATCTAATTCGGTCTCAAATCCGAGAAAACATATGAAGAACAAAAGTCAAGAGTAGCCCGAAATCACAGTATCATGCAGAGACTCTCTTATCATGCTCCTAACTCTCTAACGAAGGATTTTGACAAAACGTCCAACATATAAGATGATCTTGACTTCAAGTGGAAGAACTTTCATGAAGAAGGTTTAGTCAAATTCGGTCTCGAATCAATGCAAAATAAGACAACGGGAAAAGCCCTAACTGTGCGAGACTTCGGGAAATCACCAATACACAATGTATACTCCATGAAAACCAGTCAAACCAATTGCAAATGAACCTAGACTCAAGAACTACATGATGGTGTTGGTTTTCTTAATCTTGGCCTGAGAACACCTACTTTTATGAAGATCTAAGAACATTGATGTTCTGGATGATGCAATAGGGATGCAGGGGATGAAGCTCCGGTTTCCCAGCCTTTCTCCTGCTCCTCAGAAGTTCTAGCCTGCCTCCAAATGACCCCAACTCGTTGTTAAACCTTCCCCAAGAGTTTGAGGATGAGTTCTTATAGATTTAGGTTGTAGTTAAGAGTCCTAACGAGACTAGGAAAGGGGCTGCGAATTCTGCTCCCTGTTTTCCAAGAATCTGGGACTCCTTCCTCCAAAGGAGGTAGTAATGGTTTAGGAAACCACCAATTGGGGTTGGGTTCGTTTTGGCTTACCTTGCATGACTAATCACCCTTATTTTAACCCTAAATACCCTTCCTAATTATGGCATAATTACCTACACGAATTTCTGGGTAATTCCCTGTCCTAGTTTATTTATATCCTTGGGCCAAATGTGCTCTATTGGCCCAATCTTGTTAATGGGTCATTATTACATGGTGTTGGAAGTCTCTCACTATGTTTAATTAATTTATCCCCTATATTTCTGGAATTTTTAAATTGCTAAATTTCCGGGGTGTTACATCCTCCCCACTTAAGAATTTGGTCCCCAAATTTACGCATAATGGTGTGGTTCGTACCTGAGAATAGTTCTGGGTGGTTTTTCTTCATTCTTTCCTCTGTTTCCCAGGTAGCATTAGTAACTCCGTCGACTCCATTGGACCTTCACCATAGGTATGGTACGATTCCTGAGTCGTTGAATCTTCCGATCCAACAGTTTGATCGGCTTCTCTTCATAAGTCAGGTCCTCCCGAATCTCCAAGTCCTCGTGTTAATTACATGGTCGCATTGAATAAGTACTTCCCAGCATGGATATGTGGAACACATTATGCACGTTGCCAGTTGCGGAGGTAGTGCAAGTCTATACGCCACCTGACCAATCCTTTCCAGGATTTCAAATGGCCCTATGAATCTGGGACTTAGTTTTCCTTTGATCCCAAATCTTTGTATTCCCCTTGAAGGTGAGACCTTCAAGAAAACATGTTCGCCAACCTGAAATTCCAGTTCTCTCCTTCTCTTGTCTGCATAACTCTTCTGTCTGGATTGTGCTATCTTCAGACGTTCCCTGACAATCTGAACCTTCCGGACAGTTGCCTCAATTAAGTCGGGTCCAACCCATTGGTTCTCCCCAACCTCTTCCCAACAAAGGGGTGATCTGCAACTCCTGCCATATAAGGCTTCAAATGGAGCCATCTTGATACTTGCCTGATAGCTGTTGTTATAAGCAAACTCCATCAGGTACAACTGATCATCCCATCGACCTTTGAAATCCAGCACCAGAGCACGAAGCATATCTTCCACAATTTGATTGGTCCTTTCAGTTTGTCCATCAGTCTGAGGATGGAAGGCAGTACTAAAGTTTAGTTTAGTACCCATTGCTGCTTGTAAACCCTTCCAGAAGTGTGAAGTAAATCTAGGGTCCCGATCTGATATTATGCTAGATGGAACCCCATGCAATCTAACTACTTCCTTACATATATGCAGCCAACACATCCACTGACCAGTGCTCTTAATCGGCAAGAAATGAGCCGACTTAGTCAATCGATCAACTATTACCCAATTGCATCCATACCACCTCTAGTCTTGGGCAATCCCATGATAAAGTCCATACCGATACTATCCCACTTCCATTCCGGATTTCTAGTGGTAGCAGTCCACCAGCTGTACGGAAATGCTCGGCCTTGACTTTCATGCATGTTAACAGTATGCCACATGATCGGCCACATCCCTCTTCATGTTTGGCCACCAGTACGACCTTTTCAAGTCTTGGTACATCTTTGTTGATCCAGGGTGAATCGTGTACTTGGACTGATGAGCTTCATTTAGTAACCTCTTCTTGAGTTCTCCATGATCAGGGACACATGTCCTACCTCGGAACAGTAATCTACCTTCCGCTGATAGAGTGAAGTCAGGTCTTTGTTCTAGCTTCTCCCTGATCTCAACTAAGAATGGATCCTCTCCCTGTTTCTCCTTGATTTCGGTCAGTAGATCGGATTGTATCTGGAGATTTGAAATCATTACTTGTTTTTCCTTCTTTCCCACGTCTATGTTCAAGCTTGCAAATTGCTCCAGTAACTTCCATTCGCCCAGCATCATACTAGCTAGCATAGCTCCTGGTTGTCTACTTAGAGCGTCTGCCACTACATTGGCTTTCCCAGGGTGATACTGAATGGAAAAGTCAAAGTCCTTAAGGTACTCTAACCACCTTCTTTGTCTCATGTTCAGCTCCTTCTGTGAGAACAAGTATTTCAAACTCTTGTGGTCAGAAAAGACCTTAAATTGCTCACCATAGATATAATGCCTCCAAATTTTCAAGGCGAATACTACAGCTGCCAACTCCAGGTCATGAACCGGATAGTTCACTTCGTGGATCTTCAACTGTCTGGAGCATAAGCTATTACCTTCCCTTGTTGCATTAAGACACATCCCAGTCCAGTACCAGAAGCATCTGAATAAATTTCAAATCCTCCCTCTTCAGTGGGTAAGGCGAGGACAGGAGCAGTAGTCAGACACTTCTTCAAGTTGTTGAAACCTTCCTCACATTCATTGGTCCACACAAATGGATTTTCCTTCCGGGTCAGCTTGGTCAATGGCACTGCAATCTTTGAGAAATCCTTTATAAACCTTCGATAATACCCTGCTAATCCCAGAAAACTCCTGATCTCTGTGACGCTTGTCGGTCTTTCCCATTTCAACACAGCCTCAACCTTTGATGGATCAACAGCGATACCATCTTTGGTTACCACATGCCCTAGAAAGGATACCTCCTCAAGCCAGAATTCACATTTACTTAACTTGGCATATAGTTTGTTCTCCCTTAAAATCTGCAATGCAATCCTCAAATGCTCCTCATGCTCTTCCTTTGTCTTGGAATAGATCAATATATCATCGATGAATACCACCACAAACTTATCAAGATATGGGCGATAAATGCTATTCATCAACTGCATGAAAACTGCAGGGGCATTTGTTAGTCCAAAGGCATAACAATAAATTCATAATGCCCATACCTGCTTCGGAAGGCAGTCTTGTGAATGTCTTCTCCTTTGATCCTCAATTGATGATAACCGGATCGAGATCTATTTTAGAGAAGTATCTAGCTCCAGATAATTGATCAAACAACTCATCAATTCTCGGCAGAGGGTATTTGTTCTTGATGGTTAACTGATTCAGTTGTCTGTAATCTATGCATAGCCTCATCGACCCATCTTTCTTCTTGACGAAGAGGACAGGTGCACCCCATGGCGATGTGCTTGGTCGGATGAAACCCTTCTCTAACAGTTCCATCAGTTGCTCTTTTAATTCCTTCAGTTCTGCGGGGACATTCTATATGGTGCCCTAGATACTGGTGCTGCTCCAGGGACCAATTCGATGGTAAAATCGACCTCTCGCTCAGGAGGAATTCCTGGCAAGTCTTCGGGGAAAACATCAGCGTATTCGCTGACACATGGATGTCCTCTACTTTGACTTCCTTCTTTGCAATGACTACAGCAGCAAGAAAGGCCATACAACCTTTCCTCATCATCCTTTTGGCTTGTAGTGCAGAGATAAGTGACAATCTCCTGCGGTTTCTATCCCCTGTGAACACTAGTTTTGGGTACTGGCTAAAAGTTACCCGACTTCTCCTGCAATTTATACTAGCCCATGTTCAGACATCCAGTCTGCTCCCAGTATCACATCATACCCCGCCATGTCCATACATATTAATTTGCTGGTAGGTTTTGGGTTTCAATCAACACTTCACTGGATGGTATATGGTTTGTAAGATTGGTACCCGGACCAATCGGGGTTGACACAACTATTCCGGATTTCATTGGGACGGGTTTCACAGGTAGGGTATCAACAAATGTTTGAGATATGAAGGAATGCGTAGCTCCCGTATCAAAGAGAACATATGCGGGTCGGGAAAGAATAGTAAGTGTACCTTCCACGATACCTCCTTCTTCAGCAGTTCTGGTTCCTGGACAGCTTGCAGTCGGCCTTGCCTCTTCTGTCCATTCGGACGTTTGTCCTGAGGGGCTTGTTCTTTCAGCATTGGGCAGTCCGAGATCCTATGGTCACGACTCCCACAGCGTAGGCATCTCCCTTGCGCTCTCCAGCATTCTTCAGACCGATGACCAGCTTTGTCACAATGTTTACACCTTTCTCCCGTTGTCACCATTACCTGCTTACCTAACTCCTTCGGCTTTTTATCCGCTGGTTCATTTACCCGCCACTGGGCCTTTTCTTCCCAATAGTCGGCTGATACCTCCCAGCAGAAGACACTTGTTCTCGTTTCACGGATTTTCCCTTAATCCTTTCGGCAGTCTCCATGGCATCTTCCAATAGCTGAGCCTTCTTACCCATTTCAGCATAAGTTTGAATGTCCATTGGCGCCAGTTGGGTGATGAACTGGGGCCTCAAGCCATTCAGAAAGCGTTTCGCCTTCATCCTTTCTGTCCCAATCAAGTGAACAGCGTATCGGGACAGCCGAGAGAATTGGCCTCATACTCGGCCACATTGAGTCCTCTCTGCTTCAAAGCCGCAAATTCGGCTGCTTTCCGTTCTTGGACCCTCTCAGAAAAGTACTTGGCGTTGAAACGCTCAATGAACTGAGCCCATGTTAGTTGTTGTCCATTTAGGGTTGCTTCTACCGACTCCCACCATGCCCTGGCATCCTTTTCCACTGGAAAGTCGCCAGAGCACTTTGTTCTGGTCGTGCATTGCATAACCTTGAATATCCTTTCAATCTCCTTAACCCAGTGTTCAGCAACATCTGGGTCAGTACTCCCTTCAAACCTAGGCGGATCCATGTTCCGAAATTCCGGTGGAGCTCACCGGCTCCGCGGTTACCTCCACCTTGGGGGCTTGTAAGATAGCCTGAGTCAAGTTCTGTAGTTCGTTGCATGTCCCTAGCCTGGGCACGTTCAGCGGCCATTGAGGTAATAATCACCTTCAAGATAATAATGTGGTTAGTCATCTAAATATATCACATGTGACTTCTATTCCCATGGCTCTACCCAAGCTCACATTAGGTACGACAGGTTTTGACTCGTGTAATCTAGTTTCATTCTATGTTCCTATTCCCTTGGACCCTAAAGTTCAGGCTCTGATACCAACTGTCACGCCCCGATATTTAGCAGCGGAATAAATACCGGGGGCGTGAACGATACAAACAACGTATCACAGTTGAATAGTGCAGAGTCACAATTGAATATAATAACACATTTGAGACTGTAATATGGTCACCAAAAGTATACTTTATTCCATTCCATTCAACTAGTTACAACCTTACATAAGAAGAATCAACTGAAAAGGTTCATTATTCAATAACAATGTTTCTCTAATACATCACTACTCAATTGTCTATTTCTAAACTTCAACTATTCATATGACGGTGCTCATCACTCTTGCCCTGCCCCATCCGACTCCACTGGTTCCTCATCACTACCTGAAAAGGGCAGGATGATAGGGGTGAGCGAACTAGCTCAGTAGGATTTACATCTCAATAACGTGCGGGCACTAGTATACATGATTAACATTTTTAATAGGCAGATATGCACATGAATATGATGACAATGTATGCATCTACCAATTGAATAGCAAATAGAACGGATATCATATCAGAATCAAATGTCGAGTTGCATATACAATGGACAGATATTTCAAGAATAGAATCATGTCAGAAGAGATTGGCCATATTCAAGCAGATCTCATGTGTTCACAAGAACAAACGTATCATATCATGTCAGTCAAACTTATCATGTCAAACAGAGGCACATTTTCACAATCTTGCATGTCAGTGTGCTATGCCAAGCACCAAGAGTCCATACTCCCGCGGTTAACAAGTACGTTGGGGCGCTCCTCCCCAGGACCAGACAGGGCCCCTATTGCACAGGCATTGGATCAATTTTTGGACCGAGTCCCACGTTGTGCCGAACAAAATATTCATATTATGGCCACAGAGTTTCAATGACAGCTCATAGTAAAAAGGACATGATCATTCATAGAGTCAAGGAATGACAAACAGCTCAAAAGAACAAGGCAGGATAACGACGTATCTTATGTTTCATAATTCATTAATGTCTTGACATGAGGTGTTTCAAAAGACAAATCATACGCAGAACATGTGCTCTCATTTCCAAGAAGGGTGTGCCTATTCGTGCAAAAGTGTAGTGATGAGTTACATCTTTCTATCATGTATGCATATGACAACATTAATTGAACACCGGAAATCATGTAACTATTGAAACTCATATGCAAATCATGACCTTAACACCACTAGCATGTCCATACTAACATGTATTTATCCCCACATTCATATCATATTCATATCTTATCAATTGACAATAGCAAGATCACAAGATAATCCATGACATAAGATCAATCACAATTACACATTAGAATCATATTCATATCATTACTATTTTCTTCAATGGGTTGATTTATTTTAGGTCCATGCATACTATATACATCATGCACATGCTTGTAGACATCATGAGATGATTAGACCTAAATTATGCAAATTTCTTGTAAGTTAGTGTCGACACTAGATCAAGTGGTGTCGACACATGCTCCAAACACAAGACAAAATCATGCAAAACTGGTCAGTAGTGTCGACACTAGTTCAGGTAGTGTTGACACTAGTGCAGGTAGTGTTGACACAGTGCTTCAAATACAAGCAAAAAGGTCAGTAGTGTCCACTAGTCCAGGTAGTGTCGACACTAGAGACAGCTCCCAGAACACCTTCTGGCCAAGCTGGGACAGTGTGTCGACACAACCCAAGTAGTGTCGACACTAGAGGCCTTCCCAGAACACCATCTGGGCTGTTTTGGGACAGCAGGTCGACACTACCTCAAGTAGTGTCGACACTAGTGCCCTTCCAGAGCAAAACTTTGAGTCATGTGGAACCCGAAAACACATCTCATGCAGTGATTCACTTCTAACTTTTATAACTCTCTAACGAATGACATTTGGACAAAATGTTCAACATGAAAGATGAAGAGGACAACTAGTGGAAGAACTTTGATGTTGAGGGTTTGATCTAATTCGGTCTCAAATCCGAGAAAACATATAAAGAACAAAATGTCAAGAGTAGCCCGAAATCACAGTATCATGCAGAGACTCTCTTATCATGCTCCTAACTCTCTAACGAAGGATTTTTTGAAAACGTCCAACATAGAAGATGATCGTGACTTCAAGTGGAAGAACTTTCATGAAGGAAGGTTAGTCAAATTCGGTCTCGAATCACATGCAAAATAAGAAAAACGGAAAAGCCCTAACTGTGCGAGACTTCGGGAAAATCCCAATACACAATATATACTCTATGAAAACCAGTCAAACCAATTGCAAATGAACCTAGACTCAAAGAACTACATGATGGGTTTGGTTTTCTTTAATCTTGGCCCGAGAACACCTACCTTTATGAAGATCTAAGAACAGTCGATGTTCTGGACGCAACAGGGGATGCAGGGGATGAAGCTCCGGGTTCCCAGCCTTTCTCCTGCTCCTCAGAAGTTCTAGCCTGCCTCCAAATGACCCCAACTCGTTGTTAAACTTCCCCAAGAGTTTGAGGACGAGTTCTTATAGATTTAGGTTGTAGTTAAGAGTCCTAACGAGACTAGGAAAGGGGCTGCGAATTCTGCTCCTGTTTTCCAGAAATCTGGGACTCTTCCTCCAAGGAGTAGTAATGGTTTAGGAAACCACCAATTGGGGTGGGTTTGGTTTTGGCTTACCTTGCATGACTAATCACCCTTATTTTAACCCTAAATTACCCTTCCTAATTATGCATAATTACCTACACGAATTTCTGGGTAATTCCCTGTCCTAGTTTATTTATATCCTTGGGCCACATATGCTCTATTGGCCCAATCTTGTTAATGGGTCATATTACATGGTGTTGGAAGTCTCTCACATATGTTTAATTATTTTATCCCTTATATTTCTGGAATTTTTAATTGCTAAATTTCCGGGGTGTTACAAGTTTTTCTCAACTCAATATTTATTAACTGCTTCTCCATTAATGCGCTTATTTCCATTCTATTTCATTTGCCTTAAACTCATTCCAATATACTTAACTTTAATTTTGATTTTCCTCAACTGCTATAGTTATTAACTTTTACTGCTCTTATTTTTAGCCCAACAATCTTTACTAACTCTCTCTGAAGAATTCCTCATGATCTGTCATTCACCAACTAAATATTTTTCTATGTGATTCTTAGAAAATCTCTTTGCACACTGATTCTTCTTTTCTCTCTTTCTTTATCCAACTGATCCTTTCTGTACATATTTATACAAATCCTCATATCAAACTTCATATTACCATCATTATTCATAACAACATTTTTTTCAAATTTCTAATCTCAGGCATATTTAATCTATCTGCCATAAACCATTGCTCCCTTCTGTACTAGTACTTTTTTTTTAAAAGTTGATCTACCTTACTTAATCATGCAAATTTTCATAACACAAATCACATTCTCATTCATACTATTTCTTGATGTCATCTGACTCAGATCTCTGATGCCACAATACCTCTGCTGAGGTTCTCAACTATATTTTGCAATTTAATCACTTCTAACACACACACACACTGACATGTTCCTCATCACCTTGTTACCATATACCTGTCTCGCTAACTCTGTATCTCATTATAACTTACTTACTGAATTCCATATCCAAACTTGTTAATCTCTTCAATTCCTTTAACTGCGAATGTCACGCCCTGATATTTAGCAGCGAAATAAATACCAGGGGACGTGAACGATACAAACAGACGTATCACAGTTGAATAGCGCAGAGTCACAATTGAATATAATGACACTTTTCAGATCATGATAACATCATCAGAGGTACTCTTTATTTCATTTCATTCAACTAGATACAACCTTACATAAGAAAGAATCAACTAAAGGATCCATTATTCAATAAAACTTCCAGAAAAGTTAACTATTACATAGACGACTCAATTGTCTATTTCTAAACTATCATCGACTCATATGGAGGTGCTCATCACTCTTTCCTGCCCCATCGGACTCCACGGGTTCTTCATCACTTCCTGAAAAAGGGTAGGATGATAGGGTGAGCGAACTAGCTCAGTAGGATTTACATCTCAATACGGTGCGGGCACTGATATACATGATTAACATTTTAAAAGGCAATATATGAACATGCATACGATGCATGCATGCAATACTACAGATCGAATATCAAAGTGGAACGGATATCATTTCAGATCAAAAGTCGAGATGCATATATACAGAGGACAGATATTTCAAGAATAGAATCGTATCAAAAGATTGGCCATATTCAGACAAATATCATGCATTCACATGATCAGACGTATCATATCAATCATATCATATCAGATCACATCAACTTATCATATCAAACAAAGGCACATTCTCACAAATCTTGCATATCGTATCAGTGCCATGCCACGCACCACAAGTCCATACTCCCGCGGTTAAAAAGTACGTTGGGGTGCTCCTCCCCAGGACCAGACAGGGCCCCTATTGCACAGGCATTGGTTCAAATTTGACCGGAGTCCCACGTTGTGCCGAACAAACAGATTCATATTATGGCCACAGAGTTTCAATAACAAGCTCGTAGTAAAGAAACATGATCATTCATAGAGTCAAGTATGACAAATAGCTCAAGAGAACAAGGCAGGATAACGACGTATCTTATGTTTCATAATTCATTAATGTCTTGACATGAGGATGTTTCAAAAGATAGATCATATATAGAACATGTGCTCTCAATTTCCCAAGAAGGGTGTGCCTATTCGTGCAAATATGTAAGTGACGAGTTACAAATCTTTCCTATCATGTATGCAATTGACAAAGGATTATTTGAACACCGGAAAACATAAAACTATTGAAACTCATATGCAAATTATGACATTAACTCCACTAGCAAGTCCATACCAACATGTATTCATCCCCACATTCATATCATATTCTTATCTTATCAATTGACAATAAGCAAGATCACAAGATAATCCAATGGACATAAGATCAATCACAATTACACATTAGAATCATATTCATATCATTACTATTTTTCAATGGGTTGATTTATTTTAGGTCCATGCATACCATATAACATCATGCACATGCTAGTAGACATCATGAAATGATCCGACCCAAAATATGTAAAATTTTTGTAAGAGTAGTGTCGACACACCCCTTACTGGTGTCGACACAATGCTTCAAACACAAGACAAAATAATGCAAACTGGTCAAGTAGTGTCGACACTAGTCAGGTAGTGTCGACACAGTGCTTCAAATACAAGGCAAAAAGGTCAAGTAGTGTCGACACTAGTTCAGGTAGTGTCGACACTAGAGACAGCTCCCAGAACACCTTCTGGCCAATCTGGACAGTGTGTCAACACTAGCCCAAGTAGTGTCGACACTAGAGGCCTTCCAGAACACCTTCTGGGCTATTTTGGGACAGTGTGTCGACACTAGCCCAAGTAGTGTCGACACTAGTGCCCTTCCAGAACAAAACTTATAGTCATGTGGAACCCGAAAACACATCTCATGCAGTGGTTTACTTACCCTACTTATAACTCTCTACAAATGACATTTAGACAAAACGTTCAACACAAAGATGATGAAGACAACGAGTAGAAGAACTTTTATGTTGGGGGTTTGATCTAATTCAGTCTTGATCCCGAGAAAACATATGAAGAACAAAAAGTCAAGTGTAGCCCGAAATCGCAGTATCATGCAGAGACTCTCTTACCATGCTCATAACGCTCTAACAAAAGACTTTGGACAAAACGTCCAACATAAAAGATGATCATGACTACAAGTAGAAGAACTTTCATGAAGGAAGTTTAGTCAATTTCAGTCTCAAATCATGTGCATAATACAAAGAACGGGAAAAAGCCCTAACTGTACGAGACTTCGGGAAAACTACGAATACGCAATGTATACTCCATGAAAACTAGTCAACCAAGTGCAAATGATCCTAGACTCAAAGATCTACATGATGGTGTGGTTTCTTTAATCTTGGCCCGAGAACACCTACCTTTGGATGTTAGAAACTCTCTGCAGATTCTGGGTTGATGCAGAGCGAGGTTGAGGAAGACTACGATTTTCCCCAGCCGTTCTCCACTTCCCCAGCGCTCCAAACTTGCTACTCACGACCCCAACTTGTTGCTAAACCTTCCCCAAGAGTTAGGGATGAGTTCTTATAGTTTTAGGGTGTAGTTAAGAGTCCTAACGAGACTAGGAAAGGGGACGAGTTCTGTTTCCCACTTTCCAAAAATCTGGGATTCCTACCCAAAAGAGGTAGCAAAGGTTTAGGAAACCACCAATTGGTGTTGGGTCGGTTTGGCTTACCTTGCATGACTAATTACCTTAATTTTAATCCTAACTTGCCCTCTCCAATTATGACATAATTACATACACGAATTTCTGGGAAATTTCCTATCCTAGTTTATTTATATCCTTGGGCCAAATGTGCTCTATTGGCCCAAATCTTGTTAATGGGTCATTAATACATGGTGTTGGAAGTCTCTCTAATATGTTTATTTAATTTATCCTCCTTTATTTCTAAAGTTTTTAAATCACTAAATTTTCGGGGTGTTACAGCGAATCTTAACAACCAAACTGATCTATCACAAACCAGCATGCTGGTATAATCACATAGATTATACCACCTCTAATCACATCAACTTTCAATAACTGCTAACAAAAATTTCTCACACAAAAACACGTTTTATAGAACAAAAACTCAGATAAATACTATCTTAACCAACACAAAACCGCAGACTTACTACCAACAGTGGACATTAATCCATGTATTGGGACATTGTACTCTCAATGTCTTTCATATTCTAACTGGACATTGCTCTGATACCAACTGTGACGGCCCTGGATATTTATGCCCATTAAGGCTCCATATCCAGATCCGCCTCCCGCGAACGGACAGAAGTCTCGCAAGGGATATCTCACACAAGTGTCCAGTAAGAATATAAAAGACAACTATACAGTATAAGACAGAAAGTACATGTGCTCATACCTGTATATAATAATTTACAACTGTCCCATTATATTATTACATGTCCAATTAAAAAGTACAACTACCTGGGGCATACCCTGAGGGAGCACAAGCTCAAAAAACACTACTAACTCGACTCAGCTGCTGGTGGTACAAGTCTGACACAACGTCTCCACAAGCCGAACCAACGGTAAGCCCTGGAAAGAACTGTAGGGAAGTGAGCCTCAAAAGTCACAGGCTCAGCAGGGGCTACCCAACAAAACAACAAACTACAGACACCTCAACCCCAGAGGGTCTCATTGGCAACACCAATAGCCAAACCATTTCATGCTCACAACAATTGAATTTTAACTACAAAAATATAAACACCTTAATCAAACATAACCACGGAAGGTAGAAGAAGCAACAGGACTAGTTTTGCACCACTAGTCCACACAACAACTGAAACGCCTAAGCCTTAAGCCTCACAGGCAAACCATAATAACTGGTCGCCTACGCTTTAAGCCACACAGGCAAGTCACTGCCTAGGCTGCAAGCTTCCCAGGCGAACCTCAACCTCGTGGGTACTAGGACAGCCAACTAAGTGCTGGTCCATTAAACCCCAAACCACGATATATCAGAAGCTACACACACCAGGTAATATGATCAGCTACAGTGGGCCAATCCATCACCTACTAAACCATAATCGAAAGCTTATCTAAAGAAAGGTAAAACACAACAATGGAAGGTCCCATCATACGACCTCCATGGAGCACAGCTCTACCAAACCACAGTACACCTAGTGTAACGTTCCGACCGTTCAGATCGTCCTTGTGTGGTCGTGGAGGCCAGTGTATGGCCGATGATGCGAGTGACAGGTGTTTTCTGTGAGTTGGGAGATTTTGCCCATTTGTGTTCTCTGTTTCTCTGTTGCTAACGCGGTCGTTTGGAGGGTCGCGATCAGCACGCGACAGTTTAGGGCGACGCGTTCATGTCACCGCTGGTTAAGTGAGCGTGTGCTTGTCTGCCGCGTGTCACCGGCTGGGTACTCGGGTGACGTCAGTAGGCTGATCGCGACAGCCTAAAGTGTCGCGTTCAGGTCGCGGTTGTGAAGAGCGTCGCGTTCTTACCTGCGTTGTGTTAGTAAGTAACCCTAGCAGAACAGAGCTGATGAAAGCTTTGCTCGGCAGGGAGATTTGCTGTGGGGATTTCTTGGCGATTTGACTTGTTAGAGCTCGGTTGGCGAGTTCCCATCGCAAGGACGTTACGTGGAGCGGAGGGAACCTCGTACGGGCTTCGTTCTTCGCGTCTTCGTAAAGGTAGGGAGATTTCCTATCGTTTGATCCATGGAATGTTCGTGTGTGCATGGATAATGCGTTTATTACTTTCTAAACAATAGTTGGTATGTGTAGGAACACATTAAAGCATGAAAATGGACTGAAACTACAGGTTTTAATGAGTTTTGGGTGATCCGGATGATGGATTCCATAGCAGGGTTCGTACCTGCTATCGCGGTTGCTTTGAGAGCCGCGACCAGGTCGCGACACCCCGATCTATCGCGTTCTGAAGGCAGTCTATCGTGCCATCGCGACAACCGCCGAATGTTGTCATTCGAGCATAGATGAAGTGTGTGATTATCTGTTCAGCGTGGTTTATGTTATGTGATGATAGTAGGAGGTGCATTGGCACTCTCTCTACACTCGGGAAGCGTGTGGGTGGTGGTTTTCCTAGTGTTAATGTGATTTACGTGGAGGTTTCACGTGGCTTGTGCGTTGTGCACGGGTTCTGTGTACGTGGTGTGTAGTTTGACGCCTTCCGTGGATACCTCTTCAGTTGGGAGCCCCAGGTTTTGTGTGAGCCAGGCACGTGAGTGCTGGGGCTTGTCCCGGTACTGGGTACCGATGAGGTCTTGTCGTCTTCCTGGACACCCTCACTCTTGTGCTGAGTAGTACGTCAGGATGAGGGAAAGACGGCAGTGGGACAGCGACTAGAGAGAGTTTGTTGCGTTGTCACTTGTAGCGCGCTCGTAGTTGGGGAGATGGACACCAGTAAACATATTGGACCCCAGCTAGTCTTGTTTTCCAGTGCCTCACTTTAGGGATCTTGGGCCAGAGTCCCTAAAGGTGTTAGGCATGGGCCTGCGAGGTGTGTGTGGCCTGCAGGTTGTGGTGGTTTAGTTGGACTCCACAGTTCTTGTACTTGTTTAGTGGAGCGGCAGCTGGACCTTTAGTCAGTGGCTGCGAGACTGAGAGGTGGTCCTGTGTGGTTTGTCCGGGTCAGTAACTGGTGTCGCGAAACAGTTGACGTGACTCGAGTGTGGCATTTCTCTACAGTGGCTCGTACACTGTTGGTGTTACCGTTTATTTATTTACGTTGATTCTTATTAAACAGTAAATGGTAAGTAGTACTTACAGTTTTATATCCTGCTAGATAATTCTGTAAGTTGCTAGTATAGTATTTCCTGCTTTACTACTTTGTTGGTTTGCTCGGTTTCTAGGGAGTTCCCTACTGAGCCAGTGACACGTGAGGCTCAACCCTACCTCCTACCAGGTGAGGGAGATCGGGAGATTTCGCACCCGTCGTCCAGTGGAGGGTCGGCACCACCCAGTGTAATTATACTTTCTTGGTGTTTACCTCGGGGTATGCCCCAGGTTCTGTTGTAGTTTGATTACAGTTGTGCTATGGCTATGTATATTTCATGTAAAGATTGTGAGATTGACAGATCTTATGAATAGTTAAGTTGGTTCCTTTATGTTTTCACGGACATATGGTTTGATATCCCTTGCGAGGCTTCAGCCCGTTCGCGGGAGGCGGACTCATGATAGACTCGTTGTTGGGTTAACGGGTCTGTTCAGTGAGGACCGTCACACCTAGGCCATAAGCCTATCGGCAAATTACACAACGGGTAATAGGATTGGCAATCACAAGCCAATTCACCTCATAATAAACCATAAACGAAGACTTACTTAAAATAGATAAAATACAACAGGTGGCAGGTCCATCCATAAGACCTCCACAGAAACAAGAGTATTACCTCAATACCTAGAAAAGTTGTGTACACTATAAAACCGCAAAGCAACCCATAAAGGGTACTGGTACCTACTACCCTGAGGTACAACAACACAAACACCCGTATTAAGGGTACAAGTAGGTGATAAACACCACACAGAACCACAACTTTACTGTGCCATCACTTAGGCACAACATTACAGGTGAAACCTCAACCGGCAAGTCACACAAGCCACAACCAGAGCCGGCAAAGCACGAGTCGGAAAGAACGATGCCACCACACGGGAACGAACTACTGGCTGATCAGGCCAGTATCCAACTCGGACAACACAACACAATGACAACCTCTCAGTCTCGCAGTCACGGACGAAAGGTCCAACTGCCGCTCCACGAGAACAAGTCAAACAACTGTGGAGACCAACCAACACCACACCTGCAGACACACGGCTGTAGGTCCATGCCTGGCACCTCTAGGGTCTCTGGCCGGAGCACCTAAAGTGAGGCACTGGAAAACATGACTAGCTGGGGACCAGTGATGTCTACTGGTGTCCATACCCCCAACTACGAGCGCGCTACAAGCGACTGCACACCACAAACACAAGCTGCTGCCCTACTGTCGTCTTTCCCTCAGCCGGACGTACAACTCA
This sequence comes from Colocasia esculenta, assembly GCA_014218235.1. NCBI lineage: Eukaryota > Viridiplantae > Streptophyta > Magnoliopsida > Alismatales > Araceae > Colocasia > Colocasia esculenta. The sequence continues at coordinate 28,585 of JACBKR010002392.1, forward strand.
AACACAAGAGTGAGGGTGTCCAGGAAGACGACACAGACCTCGACGGTACAACACAAGTACCGGGACAAAACCCGAGCACAACAAACACACGTGCTGGCTCACAAAGAACCTGGGGTACCCGACTAGAGAGGCATTCCAGAACAGGCGCCGAACCACCACACTCGGCAAGCTTAAACCATGATATATACACAAACACTTTCTATTACCAATCACGGTACATATGTTAGGAATAGCTCGTCCCAGTCACCCTGTGACTTACAAGCTAACCTACATAATCACACACATAAACCATATTAATAATAACACCACAGCGTGTCATCGGTCACCTTGTGACCTCCACTACCACACTAAACACAGTACACGATAATCGCGTAATAACCATACATACTTTACTAATTTTCCATCGAGGATAACTTATAAAAGATCCTAAAGGATCAAGGCTAGGTTCAAACATGAACCTTACTACCACAACACCACGGACTAACACAATAATTAAGATACAATAAACACAATGACGTACGATGTGCCATGCACACACAAACTACATGCACGGCATCCAAACCATGTAAACACCATGCTAATTAATAACACCATTGCCACGTAAAACCAGCCCACCTTGTGAGCAACACGCTTCGTGAGCGTGACAAGTGCACTGGCAGCACCTGTCATTGCCATGCACAATAATACCACTAACAGAATTCAAAATACAAAAAGCATGCATAACGGACCTCTCAGCTGAGGTCGCGACAAGGGGCCAGGTCCCGCCTTCCGAACGCGATGCCCCGACATGCCGCGTTCAACCATGAACGCGACGAATCGAGCTGTCGCATTAACAACGCGACGCCCGGGCTGTCACCTTCACCAGGCGCAAGCCCTAATCCGGGAGCAATTCCACGGATCACCATTCCAGACCATTCAAACCATGCTTAATTCATGTTTTTCATGCTTTAATGGATCCCCTAGCATGGTATCTACAGTTTTCAAAGCAATAAACGAACTAACATGCATTCACAACACGACACAAGGTATTACACCCTACCTTGCGAAGAACACAAAACCAGGATCACTCGGCGTTTTCTCCCCTCCACGAATGTCCTCGCGCGAGAACTTGCCCCACGCATCTTCAGAACCTCGAATCGCCTGGAGAAACCCCGCAGTAGCTCCCTTGGTCGAGCAAAGCTTGTGAAAGCTCTGTTCGGCCAGGGTTCCTTAAAAACGCATTGCAGTTGGGAACGCGACGTAGCCCTACATCGCACCTGAACGTGACATAGGCGGCCGTCACCTTCACAAGCCCGATGTCAGCAGGCCGCCCAACGTGTGATGCGTGGCTCGCATACAGACGTCGACTGCTCATAACGGTAACGAGAACGCAACCCCTAGGACTGTCACGTTCAGAACGCGACGCATACCCCTATCGCGTTCACAAGCAAAAAACCTGTGAGCGCTTTGGGCCTAATCTGGCGGCCCACCAAGCCTCACAACGCGCGTAAACACCTGAAACACGCACTAATGGGCCACACATTGGCCACCAAACCCACTAAGCAGGGATCTGCAAAGATCCGAAAAATGCGCGATGTTACACCTTAAATGTTAAATCTGCATCCATGGAATTTGAATTGCATGTTACTACACCTCTGGGGAGAAAGCGCAATTAAACAAATACTTTCCATTAGCTGATGTAAAGATTGGTGAACTCAATCTTAGAGCCGACTTGATTTGTATGCCCATGGAGGGCTACGATGTCATATTGGGAGTCGATTGCTGTCCACTTATTGGGCTATTGTGACTGTAGAAGAGGGAAGATTACATTTAGTGAATTCCCTAAGCTGACCTTTACGGGACGAAGACATCAGAGGCACTTGTCTCTCGTCTCTGCTATTAAGCGCAAACATGATAAGAAAGGGCTGTGTGGCATTTCTTGCCGCCATAGTAGTTGAAAAGAAAGCATCAAGATATCAGACATACATATAGTGCAAGAGTACCCCCGTGTTCCCCGATGAGCTGCCAGGCATTCCACCTGAACGAGATGTAAATTTCTCAATCGATCTAACACTGGAGCTGCACTGTGTCACGCCAACCCTACAGAATGTCCCTACCGAATTGAAGGAATTAAAGAATAATTGATGGAACTACTGGAAAAGAGTTTTATCAGACAAGTGCATCTCCTTGGGGAGCACCTGTGCGGTTTGTCAGAGAAGGATGGATCTATGAGACTATGCATCGACTACAGGCAGTTGATCATCTGACTATCAAGAACAAATATCCTCTGCCTCGTGTTGATGAATTGTTTGATCAAATATCGGGAGCCAAGTACTTTTCTAAGATTGACCTTAGATCGGATATCATTAGATGAGGTTAAGATGCGTATTTTACAAGACAGCTTTAAGGAGCAGGTACGGTCATTATGAATTTGTAGTCATGCCTTTGGACTAACCAATGCTCCTGCAACTTTTATGCAATTGATGAACAACTCTATCGACCATACCTCGACAAATTCGTCGTGGTCTTTATTGATGATATTCTCATATACTTCAAGACCAGGAAGAGCATGAGGAGCATCTGAGGATCGCTCTACAGATCTTGCAGTACAACAAACTCTACGCCAAATTGAGCAAGTGTGAATCTGGCTCGAGGAGGTGTCATTTCTAGGCCATGTCATATTAAAGGATGGTATCGTTTTCGATCCTTCCAAGGTAGAAGCTGTACTCAACTGGGAAGACCGACCAATGTTACTAAGGTGAGAAGCTTTCCTGGACTGGATGGCTACTACAGACAGTTCATAAGACTTCTCCAAGATAGCTATACCTCTTACTCGATTGATGTGAAAAGAGAACCCTTATGTTTGGAGTAAGGAATGCGAGAAGATCTTTCAGACCCTGAGCAATACTTGACATCTGGCACCTGTCCTCGCATTACCAGTCGAGGGCAAAGATTCTCAGTCTACACTGATGCATCTAGAATCGGTCTAGGCTGCGTACTAATGCAGAATGAAAAGGTGATAGCTTATTCGTCAAGACAGTTGAAGCCTCATGAAGTCAATTACCTTGTCCATGACTTAGAACTAGCTGCTATGGTATTTGCACTTAATATATGGAGGCATTATCTCTATGGAGAACAGTTCATTGTCTATTCTGATCATAAGAGTTTGAAGTACTTATTTTCCCAAAAAGAGCTCATATGCGACAAAGGAGATGCTGGAATACTTGAAGGACTTTGATTTCAATATCCAATACCACCCAGGAAAAGGTAATGCAGTAGCTAATGCACTTAGTAGAAAGCCATAGCGTCTTTTTTTTTTTAGTCATGGGTGAGATGCAATTGTTAGAACAGTTCGCTAGTCTGAATATAAATATTGAACAGAGAAGTGATCAGTTGTAGTGCCAACCTTAGAGCTCAACCCAACATCTTTGACGAAATCAGGAAGCATAAGCTAATGATCCATTTCTAATCCGAGTCAAGGAAACCATAGCTGATAGACCTAATTTCTCCATCACTGAGGATGGGAGATTGTTATTTCAAGCCAGGACCGTGTGCCTGACAATGAAAGTTGAAAAGGAAGCTATGATGAAGCCCATAAGACGAAGTATACAATTCACCCAGGACAACCAAGAGTACCAAGACATGAAAAGGTCATTTGTGGCCAACATGAGCGTGAGGTGGCTGAGCATGTCGCGTACTGCCTCACATGTCAGCAGGTAAAAGCAGAACACCGACGTCCTGCGAGTGTACTCAAACCCCTGGACATACCTGAATGGAAGTGGGATAGCATCGGAATGGATTTCCATGGGTTTTACCCGAACTCATGGTGGACTTGATGCTATCTAGGTTATTGTGGACTGACTGACTAAGTTCACACATTTTCTTGCAATCAAAAGTACCTGGAGTGTGGATGTACTTGCAGCCCTGTATGTAAAAGAGATTGTGAGATTACATGAGTCCATGTGTCCATAGTCTCAGATCGTGATCCTAGATTCTCCTCTAGATTCTAGAAGGGACTTCAGGCTGCTTTAGGCACAAAACTCATTTTCGCACAACATCCACCCCAGACAGATGGGCAGACAGAAAGAACAACCAGATCGTGGAAGATATGCTACTTGCATGCACTATAAATTTTGAAGGGTACTGGAAGAACAATTGTCACTGATAGAATTCACCTACAAACAGCTACCAGGCCAGCATCAAGATGGCACCATTTGAAGCCTTGTATGGTAGAAGTTGTAGATCGCCAGTGTGTTGGAATGAAGTAGGTGAACCACAATGGTTGGGACCGGATATGGTACAGAACACCAGCCTAGATATACAAATATTAGAGACATGATTAAAATAGCTCAGTCCAGGTAGAAGAGCTATGCAGACAGAGAAGAAGGACTTAGAATTCCAAACTGGAGACTATGTGCTACTTAAGGTATCCCCGAATAGAGAATTTCAAAGGTTTGGGATGAAAGGCAAGTTAAGACTGAGATTCATAGGTCCATTTGAAGTACTGGAAAGAGTTGGTGAAGTGGCATATCATCTAGCATTACCACCTCAGTTTTCCACCGTACACATGTTTTCCATGTGTCAATGCTAAGGAAATATGTGTAGGCCCATCGCATGTAATCAGCTACAACGATATAACTTTAAACAAAGATATGACCTATGAAGAGAAGTCGGTGAGAATCTTGGACAAGAAGATACAATAGCTCCGGAATCGACCTATATCGTCTTGTCAAGATACTTTGGAGGAATCATGACTTGAAGAAGTCACGTGGTAACCCGAAGCAACCTGTATACCCCGGAGAATTCATTAATTGAAATATAGATAAATTGAAAATTATCAATTAATAAAATCAAACTAGTTAAAAACTTACGCACCATTATTGCATGCATAAAAACCCCTATAAAAATTTCGTAAAAATAGTAATTACACCTTAATAATATCCTCTCTAATGACCTATCAAGAAATTTGGACATAGAAAAAATCATTTGACTAGTTTAAGAATTTATGCGACTTATTATCGTAATTAAGGAATAAGTCGGAAAACCCATTATCCCTTGTACGAAAGTGGATTATAAATCAAATACACAATGGGTAGACTTTAAATAATGTCTATTGATAGCCCACAATGAGAATTGGACCAATGGACAATTTGGCCCATGAAATAAAATTCTCTAATAAAAGGATAATTAAAACTCATTAAGTAATTAGTAATGGTTCCCTAAATGGTCCATACATGAATTAATGGGCAAAAAAGAAAGCCAAGAGCCCATCCTTGAATGAGAGATAATTAAGTAAAATTCGTACCTAAATTATTATAATAGAAAAAGGGTTAAGATAATGACTATTTAACCTTACTTATCTTAAAAAGAGTCCTAACCCTAGTCTAACTTATAGTAATGAAATAGGACTCTATCCTAATCTAAAAAGGGGATTTAAATAAGAAGACAATTGGGTTAAATATAGGAGACCCATATTAAATCGGGAAATCGTAGCTATATTTTCTCTTAATTAAAAAGGGGTAATTAAGCATTATATGACTCACATATATCTTAAAAAGAGTCCTCATCCTCCTAACCCTTACCCACGAAATTAGATCTCTTCTTCAAGCCATTTGGTGATAAATACTAGAAAAGGGAGAGATAAATATAGAAATTTGGAGTTAATTATTAAATAAATTAAATAAGGGCAAGATAAATACGAAAATAGGTTGTAATTATCCTAAAAGAAGTCCTAAGCTTACCCTAATCCATTGCCCCGAATTTAGACTTCTCCCCTATCCTTTAAGTAGATAATTGTAGGAAAATAGGGAGATATTGTGGAAATTCGAGTTGGGAAGACGGAAGAGTTTTAACTAAGTAGACTCCTAACTAACTAGTACACCCCCACAATTCGTCCCTACCACCCCTAGCTCGTTGTTGGAGCCTTGGGGGACAAAGAGAGGAGTTGTGGACTAGAGGAACAGGAGGAAGGAGCTTGGTGCAAGAGGATTTCATCTTCTATCCCTCGTCTTAAACCCTAGGAACCTTTACAGTGCAAAAAGTTAGTCAATCTCTCAAGCTCAATCTAATTAAACTCGACCCTAGGTAGATCTTGATCCCCTCTATCAAAGCCTATGGTTTGCCTAATTTTTGTTGCTCTATGAAGGAGTATTAAATGCCCTAACCTCTATCATCATCATGTACCCGAACCTTCATGTGTGCGTTCAATCCATGCATGTCACTTGATTCCATGCATGCGAATATTCTCATAAATACTACATGTTGTTAGGCTCTAAACGCCCCTATTTCCCTAAATTTCCATTGTGCATCCTTTGCTAATTAAATCGTTTTCCATGACTGTGCATGTTTTGGGTCACCGAAATATAACCTAATTTAAGCATGCCCAAACCTTGTCTATTTTCAAATATTCATGCATGTTGTAGATTACGTGTC
>JACBKR010002393.1:0-35259 GCA_014218235.1 Colocasia esculenta
ATCTACCAACTATCTCTCCCCATCGCGATCTCAACTCACCACCGTATTTTCGCACACTCACACTTCATACAGTTACAGTAACTGCTCTCCCTCCACGCTCTGGTCCCCATCGCCCTCCCCCTGCATCTCACATCTGAAGCCCCACCGCCCCTTTCTTCTTCTTCCCCTCCCCCTCCCCCTCCCCTGTTTCTTCTCTTTTTTTTTTCCCTCTGTCGCACTGTTCTTTCTCTCTCTGAACCCTCTCTCTCAGTCTCTCACCGATTCTCTCTCTCTCTACTTCTCCTCTGCATCGACCTCCTCAGTCGAACCCATCGCCCTGCAGTTCGCCACCTGCGAGCTGTCTTTGCGGCCACCTCACCTGCCCGCGAATTGCCTCCGGAGCCCCTCTGCCCCACGCACCGACCACGGCCACGTGCGGCTTCCCGCACGTCACCTGCAGCCGGAACCCGCGACTCTCGTGCTCCTGTGGGGTATGCAAACCGCCCCTGTCCACGAATCCCACCATAATCGCACGGACCCATCGCAGCGTCCACGGCCTGCCTGTCTCGCGTGGCAGCCGCGACCCGCCAGCACCGCCGGGTCGACCACGCCTGCCGCTCCCATCCCCCGCACCTCAGCCGTGGTTACGCTCGGCTGCCCGCGCGACCCCGGCCTCTTGTGCGTAGGTCAGCACCCCGGTAGCATCTACGTTCGTGAGCAGGGCCCATCCTGTGACGCTCGCACCTGTCTGCAAGCTGCTCCGACGTCGAGCCCACTACGCCCGACCCTATTTCGACCATTGGTTGCTGATGGTTCAGCTAACATCACACGGCTCCGTTGATGAGGAAGGCAATGATCTACCGCACGGCAGCGATGGTGTTATTGCAATATTCTAGATGATCAATAGACACCATAATGTTTACCATTTTGCGTCAGTGATTAAATAGTATTATTCATTATTCTGAAGTATCTATTCTGCATGCTATATTTTTCTGCACAGTGTAGGAGCGTCGGCCTATTGCAGATGAAGATGAGGGATGCGAAGGGCAGCACTATCGATGCCTACTACATCGCCAAACAGGAAGAACCTTTACAGAAACAAGAAACAAATCATATCTAGTAGGGCTACCAATGGATATCCGCTTTCCGACTTTCCGACCCGTTTCCGACCTTTCCGTGTCCGTTTTTCTGTTTCCGATTATTTTTCGCTTTTCCGTTTTCATTTCCGATAATATATAAGTTTTATTTTATTTACAAAATATATACTCTTAAAATCTTATTTCTAATATAAAACTTTAGACTAAGTTTTTAACTTCTCCTTAATTTGTAAATACAATCTAATTAAGTTGTCTCTCTTGTAGCATTTATTATGCTTATTATTATCAAAGATATCTTTTTTACCACTACTCCTAATACTACATACATCTACCATTTGATCGTACTAGATGTTTCTGATTACTTTCCGTTTCCGATCCGTTTCCGATTTTCTTATAGGAAATAGATGCAGAAAGTGTCATTTCAGACTCCGATTCCGACCCGTTGGCAGCCTTAATATCTAGGTACCAAAAGCAGAGGAAGAGCAGAAACCAATCGACTACCAAAAGTTTTAAGAAGGAAAAAACAAGAACAGAGATGGCACGGCTCGAGAACAGAGGAGGAGAGATGCCATTGCATCATACATAAAAAAAAAAAAAGATAATCCAGAGATATGGAAGACAACGAAATTCCATAATCGCAAGAACCAGATAGACAAGGTGATTAGAAGTAAGGGTTGACAGATGTCAGCATGCTATAAGAAATATGTTATTTAGGGACACTATTTTTGAGACAGAAGATTTTAAATGGAGCTGGGTGATTGCATGGCACCCATGAGGGCACTAACAAAGGGCTGTTAACAAGGGGTGGTGGTGGTGGTGGATAGTGCAATATACTTACCGACAGCACTCATGGTGTTCCCTACTAGCGTGGCTCCCACTGGATTATCAATTAGAATTGTCTAATTAATCGAGTAGCTAATATCTCTCTTATTAATTGTCACTATAAACTTACCAAATATGTTTATAAATCTGACCATAATTTACAATTTAAAATTATATATCTAAAATCTGCGATTTATTTGTAACAAACATACAAGTTTACCGCTATGATTTTTGTGATTCCAGATTTTAAGGTCTCTCCAAAACTGAACCTCCTTTTATTATAGAATTCTATATGTTAAAATTCTAAAGGACTTTGAAAAGTCTAGCTCTGCATCACATCCGTTTTCACGGAAGTCTATCAAGGATTTGGATCTTCTCTTTGCCACTCCCACGTCTCTCTCTTGTTGCTCGGATTCTTATCGAGCCTGCACTCCACGCAGCACCCTGTTCGTCTCCAGCTGCATCTCCAATGCCTGTATGCTCTCCCACCTCCAAATACACAGCATCTTTAACTTCAATTCCCAGTTGCCCCGCCGGTCAGATCGATCCATGGGTACTCATCCTTTTTGTGTTTAGTTTAATGTTGATGTTTGCAAGTTTCTAAGTGTGAATCTTCCGAGCAGCCGCCTCCATCTTAAGGCGCTGGTTCATTTGCACTCCTTTTGTCAGATTGTTTAATCGATGTTTGATGTTACAATGTGTCCGACATTTTTTTTTGTGTCCGCCAAATCCAGATCTTCTCTAGTTATCTGACGACTCTTGAGGTGAGTTGTTTAGTGGGTTCAGTGTCTTGTAAGTAGATTTTGTGGAGAAACATCCATGCTGATCGGGTAGCTACTTCCTCTCATTAGTACTGTAATTCTGACATGCAATATTATTATAAAATAGAATTACAGTATTTAATTTGGTACACCTCCAAGAGCAGAATTCTCACATTGAGACCAATAATATAAGAGAAACGAATAATGGCCGTTTTGGGTGGCCATCCGCCCAATACCTGCCTTCACAGTGAGCTTATGAGTGGATAATCGGCCCTAGTGGGTGCAAAGTCATTCTCCCAATATAAACAAAAGACCAAGCATTTTCAACATGTTGTGTGTATATTATTTATGTAATATAGCGGTGTTTATTGGGCTGAGCCGACCCGAAGGCCCGATGGCCCTGGCCAATTTTATACGGACTTAGGCCGGATATTTTAATCTCATTTAAATTTTGAATCCGGCCCGGAGTAAGATTAAGCCGGGTTCAGAATTAGCTCGGCCTAGCCCGAGCGGCCTAGTGGCCCGGTATTTTTTAAAAAAAACAAGTGATATAGTGGTAATTTTAATATTCTAAAATTTTAGATTGAAAATTGTGTTATAGAGCTATATTTAATAACTTAATATTTATTTCATATATGTAACAACTAGAAATAAATTTATCTAGATTAGTCTAATATTTATTTTATGTTGTTTTGATTCAATGAATATCATTTTATTGTAAAAATAAATAAAATAATTATAAGAATACTTTTAAAAAGATAAAACCGGGCCGGCCAGGCCGGGTCGGGCCTCACATAATCGTCTCGAGTCGGGCCGAATTTCTAAAAATCGTACCTTGCTCCGGACTGAGCCGAGCCCGGACTGGTCGGTTAAAGACTAGGCTGGACCTGGGCCAACCCAGGTCTGATTCAGACTCGATCCATTGCCACCCTAATATAATGTCGCATCTTAGTTTGTCTGTTTATTCCAAGTTTGAGGTTGTTAATGATTCAGTCATTGTGCTTTCTTCCTTTCTAGATCAAGACTATGTATGATTGTTGGGTGTTGAGGGTTGTGCAGCACTTGAAAATTCTTTAAAACTCGAAGGTCGTGCTTCACACATATCCTTCCTAACTTCTCAAAGGTACGCATGACACACTGAGTAATGGTGGCATTTACTTGCATAGTCTAACCATTTTCATTTTGACAAAAAAAAAAGGAGAATACACAATACTCACTATAATATGTAAAAGTAATTATTCTATGGCGGTAGTTTAATTTCAGTAAGTGATAGAGATTTGTTTTAACTAGTAGCTCCAAATTATTATAGATCATTGACAAGTTTTCATTTCTTCATGTACAATTCTATACAAATTGTTTTATGAAGAGACTACTATTCATTTATTCTTTGTTTATCTAATGATGAAACTATATTTCGTCCACTTCTACAAAGGCCTGAATTGTTTTATATTTGTTTAAGGTAAGTTTTACTATTTAATATCTCTATGTCGTATCTAATATTTAATAAATAAAACAAATCTCGGCATATTCCTTATTGGTGGCTAATCAATTGTATGAACTCTCTGAAGTAGTATTCCCTGAGCCTACTAAATATCATTAGTTATTTTGGATTTTTTTGGCATTTTCTTGATCAAAAAATATCCCAACTTACTTTTGCTTTTATACTGTTTGTATTTTTTTTTCTCTTGACTATTCTGGAAATTTTCTATTATCTACAGTTTAAGAATCATTGGTACACCTTAATGGACAAGAGTTGAATTCATGAATCAAGGTAATGGTTTATTTTTTGCACATGTTTACTTGTATACATGTTATGAATGATGTTTTTCCCCTTATTATGTAGGGATAGCATTGCCTATCAAAATGGAGTTATAAGATTCCTTGAGTTTGCCACAAATCATGATGCCATAAATAATGGGAAGATGTGGTGCCCATGTAAGAGTTGCTACAATGCAAAGTTCCATACAATACATGATATATATGATCGTTTCATATGCAAAGGATTTATACAAGGTTATACTAATTGGATCTTTCATGGTGAACTATCAACATCTTCAATTGATCATCGAGAGAGCATAGTTCATGAAAGTGAATCGGTAGAGAATATGGAAGAACTATTGAATGATGCATTGGTGTTTTAGTGTCTGAGATGAATTGGGAAGAGACTGATGATATTGATTTTCAAGAGCCTAATTCAGCACACCAAATTTTTTTTACATTACTTGAAATGGCCAAGCAAGAGTTGTACCCAGGTTGTAAAGGATACAACAAATTGTCCTTTCTAGTTAGATTGTTGCATCTAAAATGTCTTAATGGATGGAGTCAAAAATCCTTCGACATGTTGCTTGATTTTCTTAAAGATGTTCTTCCTGAAGGAATAGTGTTGCTAAAAAACTACAATGAAGTTAGGAAGGTCATAAAAAATTGGGTTTAGTTACAACAAAATTCATGCTTGTCTAAATAATTGCATGTTATTTTGGAATGAGTTTATTGGATTGGAGAAATGTACAAAATGTCAAGCTTCTAGGTGGAAAGATGATCGTAAAGTTCCTGCTAAAGTTCTTCGCCACTTCCTCTAATACCAAGACTTCAAATTGTCTATGTCATCTAAAACTGCTTCTGACATGAGATGGCATGATGAGGGACATACTAAAGATGGATTTCAAAGGCATCCTGCAGACTCGTTGGTTTGGGAAAAAATTGATGAAGATAACCATTCATTTTCTTTAGAGCCTCAAAATGTTAGACTTGGTTTAGCATCACATGGCTTCAACCCATTTAAGACAATGAATGTTGCCCATAGTACATGGCCAGTCGTTCTTATTCCATATAACCTTCCTCCATGGATGTGCATGAAACATCTAACATCTACTTATGCTTACTTATTGATGGCCTTCTGGACCTGGTAATGACATAGATGTTTATTTAGAACCACTAATTGATGAATTAAGAGAACTATGGGAGGTTGGCATACAAACATATGATGCCTCAAAGAAAGAGATCTTTCAAATGCGTGCAACGTTGTTGTGGACTATCAGTGATTTTCCAGGTTATGCTATGCTTTCTGGGTGGAGTACAAAAGGTCATCTTGCTTGTCCTTGTTGCCACAAAGACACTTGCTTTAGGTTTTTAATGCATTCTAGAAAATTTTGTTATATGGGTCACCGAAGATTTTTGAAGCCAAGTCATAGATTTTGCAAGGATAAACAAGGTTTTGATGGCTATGAAGAGCACATGCCTCCTCCATTTCCATTATCTGGACCTGAAATTTTTTAGCATGCTTGATGGATTTGAGTTCAGCCTTGGAAAGAATGATAAAAATATTGCTTTCAAAAGGAGAAGGAATGCTAGTTCAGACAATCAGTTATATAATTGAAGAAAAAGGAGTATTTTTTCAAGTTACCATATTGGAAACAAAACTTATTGCATCATAATTTAGATGTGATGCATATAGAAAAAATGTGTGCCAGAATGTGATTGGAACATTGTTAAACATTGATGGAAAAACAAAGGATACCTTAAATTCTAGAAAATATTTACAAGAAATGAAGATTAGAGAAGCACTCCATCCCCAACAAGCTATTGGTTCAAATAGAGTACTCTTACTTCCTGCTTGCTTTTCAATAAATAAGCAAGAGAAAGAAATATTTTACAAAGTGCTGAAAAATATTAAGGTGCCAGATGGTTATGCACCAATCTCTCTAGATACATTGGAGATAAAAAAATTTGTGGTATGAAGAGCCATGAGTATCATATTCTTATGCAGTAATCTCCCTCTGGTTATACGAAGAATTTTGCCTAAAAATCTGAGCTTAGTTTTAATGGATCTAAGCAACTTTTTCAGAGAACTATGTAGCAAAGTTATACAAGATGATGAATTCATGTGCTTAGAGAAGAAAATATCTAACATCGCGCATTTTTCACCAATGTCGTGTGTTACAGGTGTTTGCGCAGGTTGTGAGGCTTTGTGGGCCAACAAGTTGGGCTCAAAGCTCTCACTTGCTCTCTGTCTGTGAACGCGACAGGGCCTGGCATCGCGTTCTAAACGCGACGGTCCTGGGTATCGCGTTCAGGTTGCCGACGCTGGGAGGTCTTCGTTTGCATGTCCGCTTCGTGTCACGCATTGGGCGGACTCACTGACGTCGACAGTGGGAAGGCGACGGCCACCTACGTTGCATTCTTGTCGCGATAGTAGTGTGCGTCGCGTTCTCAACTGTGAATAGAGCTCAGGAAGCTTTGCTTGGCCAGGGAGGAGTTTTTGCGGAGGTTTTCTGGACGATTCGAGGTTCTGGGGGTGTAGCAACCTGAATTTTTGAGAAAAATAAAAATTTAAATAATAAATTTAAAACTCAGCTAAAGGGATATTCAATGAAAAGAGTATTAAATGAAACCCATTAAATGGAAAAGAGTAGTGGGTTTTGCTTAATGGATCCTCAAGAACTTATTGGGTCAAAATATGAATTTGCAAAGGGAGAATAATAAGAAAATACCCTAAATTTGGAGTTTAATTATCTCCTAATTGGAAAGGGGTAATTAAAGCAAAAAAAGTGGCAATTAGAGTAGGAATTGGATTCCTAAACCTACTCTATATAGTCTAGCACGAATTTAGATACTATCCTAACCCAATTAGAGATTGGAAAGCAAGAGAGGAAAGGTGGAGTTAGGAAATCTCGTAATTAAGAGGAATTGAGTAGTAGTAGGAATAGGAACTTGTATTTATATAAATACATCTCTTAAACCCTCTTGGCCGACCCTAGCTCGTTGCCAAAGGTTGTTGGACGTGGAGAAGAGGCCAAGGAGGATAGGATCTCGTGGGGAGAAGGAGTTCTTGGAGCTTCTTCCTCGTTCTTGGAGATTTTAAGCCCTAGAAGATAAATCGAGTCAAAGGTAGGCATTCTCACGAGCAAAATTAAATTAAACTCGTCTATAGGTAGTTCCAATCACCAGGAACAAAAGCCCTCTTGATTCCCTCTTTTTCATCGAGCCAATCTTTTGTTCTTGATTTTAGAAGATCTGCAAACATGATAACCCCAAGACATCATGTTTAATTCAAATCTCTATGTATACTTGATCCCATGCTATGAAATTTTTACTGCAGATACTTCATGTTGTTAGGGATCTTTTGCCCCTAAAAGCCCTAAATTTCATCAAGCATGTTGATCGAATTTAATCAATCTTTCTCTCTGTGTCATGTTCTGAATAACTTGTTCTTGCTCATGTTCAAACTCTATATGAACTATGCTCTCTCTCTCATTTCGATTTACTGGAAATACCCTTACATGTCTACTTTAATTTGAAACTTGTTTCGTGATTTTTCATCGACTATGTAATTAGTTATGATTTTTCAAAGTACCCTGTGTCCAAACAAGTCAAGTTGACACACAATCCGATGTAGAACATGTTTCCCGCTCGAACTCAGTGAAGTACCTAAGAACGCGATGGCTCGACATGCCGCGTTCTCAGAGCCGTCGCGACGTCTTGTCGCATTCTGAACGCGACAAGAGACCCCGTCGCATTCTGGCCGCCTGAGCAGACAGCCCTGTCGCGACCCGTACAGGACCCTATCGCGATCTGCCCTGACCCTATCGCGATCCTTACTGGCCTACGTCGCATTCACAGGATTTTGCATAAAAACCCATAAAAGTTGTTACTCTCACTTTCAAAATATTCTTACGCCTTTTTAACAGTCATACACGCAGTAACAACACCTGTTTTAAAAGGAGCCACATTGAATGCTTTAAAATACATATTCACGACTTCTTTTCTGTCTATGATTTCTCTTACATATGCACACACATGAACCATCCATATATGGCTGAAATCTGGCATAAAATATCTCATAATGTATCTGGTAATTTATTGCAATAAAGTATATTAATTGCCCTATTTTAAAGGACTTGTATTCGTTTCTTGCATTGTTTATATACCGATATCGACGCTCCACTGTTCTAGAATTCCTCTAGAACGTCGAGCACTTGTTTCTATATACACACTTTCTTGGCTTGGACGAACTCTCTGTCGGATACTCTTTCTGTCGGACTAGTGAGTCTTTGTTCAAGGCCTCTGTAAGTCTCCTCTGATCATGGATTCCCACATGGTCGACGAGCCGGTTGTACCCTAACACCTATGATACCCTTTAGGGATCGATATGATCCAAACGGCTATTAGAAGTTCGCTCTTACCTTGAATCACATCAGACCTCTGGACTTGTGCATAACATGGCTAGCGGGAAGATCGTGAGTTCCACCTGACTGCCAACACCATGTGCGCGTGTTGTGCAACTGTTACTATCGCCTGTTTACTCGGAGAGTTACGTGCATTGTCCCTTAGCCCTCATCTATACTCTACTCGCTCATCTATTCACGTTCACTCTACTATCTCGTCTATTCATCTAGTACTCTCATCTATTTCTTGGTACTCTATTTGGCCATTAAATTGATTGTCTACGATAAAAACATGACTATGCTAGGCAACATTATAAGGGCTCGGTCTGGTCCTTGGGAGGAGCACCTGAAAGGCTATAACTCGCAAGGTCTAATGATCTGGGTGATGGCATACACCTAACGCATGAACATGCAAGATTCGATCTATGGCAATCAATTAATCAAACAGTCAATTATTAGTTACTTGAATCTCGTGGTTGAAAGAATATCGACCAACACTTGCTATCGTGACTTGTGCACTGCTGTGCAACTTTACTTGTTATCTTGTTATACGGCCAATCCGATATCAAAACTTGCCGTGCTATACTCTCGTGCATTGTGCTATTGTTCCTCGTTATCGTGTACCAGTACTTTCTATACGTTTCTTGTTACTCTCTCTAGTTATCCTGCTTTATAAGACATTAATCATTTAAAGCATGCTTGATCCTGAGATTTAAGTCTTACTGGGCGTTATCGCTCACCCTGCGTTATTTGTCATTGTGTTCTCAGGTGAGACCGAGGATGAACCATACACTCAAGAGGACAGGAATGACCTGGAGTGATGTCTTGAGTACCCTAGCGTCCTATTGCTATATTTAGCGTTGTAGTAGTTAGGTTTGAAGTTTAGTCTTTTGCTTTCTTTCAATGTAATTGGGCCCTATAGATTGGCTATGATATTAGTGGTTGTAATTAGGCATTGGAATGTATTAATGAAATGAATTTGTTTTAGTATTATTCATTGTGCAATGGTTTGATGTCTAGCGCTCGCTTTATACCCGTTCACATGCAACTGCCTCGCGTTCCGATATTCCGCGTCGGGGCGTGACGAGGTGTTTTTGTCGTGCTCTCTTCGCAAGGATGTCACACGAAGCGGGGGAAACGTCGGGTGGTTATCGTTCTTCACATTTTTTGCAAAGGTAGGGAGATTCTGCCCTGTTTTACACCGTGGATGGCATGTGATGCATGTATAGATTGTTAATTGCGTTAAAAATGATAGATACCATGCTAGGACAATGAATAGAGCATGAAAAATGGGTTTTTACATTGCTTTACATGGTTTGCATGGGAGATCCGGGGATGGTATCCCGGATTAGGGTTCCTGTCTGTGAAGGCGACGGACCTTCCTGTCGCGTTCTAAACGCGACAGGCCGACCCGTCGCATTCTGTTTCTGAAGGCGACCTATCGAGGTGTCACGTTCAGAAGGTGATAGTAGCCTCCGTCGCGTTAACAGTTCCGAGGGCTTTATGGTTGTGTATGATAGTATAACTATCGGATTATCGTTGTGTATTTGTGCAAGGCATTGGTAAGCGGTGCATTGGCACTTGTGATAAGTGGCATTACTGAGTTTGTGTGGTTGTGCATGCGAGGCAAGTCGGTATATGATGCCACCTATGGTTACCTCTCGAGTCGGGTACCCCAGGTTCTTTGGAGCTAGGCACGTAGTGCTGGGGGTCTTGTCTTGGTACTTGTCTACCGCTACGGTCTGTGTCGTCTTCCTGGACACCCTCACTCCGTAGCTTGAGTAGTACGTCCGGTTGAGGGAAGACGATAATGGGACAGTGACTTGTGTGTTGTGGGTGTACTTAGTCGCTTGAAGCGCGCTCTTGGTTGGGGGACGGACACCGTAGATGTACTGGTCCCTATCTAGTCCTTGTTTCCAGTGTCTTGATAATGGTGATATTATTAATGATAATCATGTTATTTTATTATCTTATGGTCCTTAATTTTACACAAATTCATTGTCACTTTAATACAAAAATGATAATTGATTAAATCTCTACTGTGTTGTATTTGTAGGATTAATAGGCCAAGAAATGAAGTGTCAAATGGGCCAATAAATTTGATTAGACCAAGAGAGAATAATGAGAGACTCTCTTTTTTTAAATATTCCCTCTCTCTCTATCTTTTCAAAAACACTTTCTCATTTTTAAAATCCCTCTCCTATTTTCCAAAAATCTCTCTTTCCTTTAAACTCTCCCCCCTCCTCTCTTTTCTCTAACACTTTATAAAACTCTCTCTCCCCTCTCTCTCATTCCATTATTCTTCCCTCTTCTCTCCCCCCCTCTCTCCTCCGATCTCTTCTTCCTCCCTTCTCTTCTTCCTCCTCGTCTTCTTCTCCCTCTCTTACTCCCGGTCTCTCTCTTCTCGGAAGACAGTAGCAGCAGTAGCAGGCACTCGGCCACCAGCCTGCGCACGCCAAGTTTCGCCTGTGTAGCCGCCAGCACCCACGCGTGCATCTGTCCACGCCCCCGTGCGACCTCGCCCGGAGGCACACCAGTCCGCGCGTGCCACGCCAGCACTGCCCGCGCGCCCGGCCGCCTGCACCCCCTAGCTGCGCGCCCACGTCCGCCACTGCCCTCGCCTCTCTCCCCTCTCTACGTGCATGCATGCACGTAGAGAGGCTCGCGCCTCCTCTCTCTTTTCTATCTCTTCTCTCTCATTTCTCTCGCCTCCTCTCTCTCTCTCACGCGTCGCCTCTCTCTCTCTCTATCCCTCTCTCGTTCTCTCTTCTCTCTCTCCTCTCTCTCGCACGTCTCTCTCTCTTGCGCTCTCTCTCTCTTTCTCGCGCTCTCTCTCCTCTCGTTTTCTCTCTCTTTCTCTCTCCTCTCTCCTCTCTCTCTTCTTGCTTTCTCTCTCTCGTTTCTCTTATTTTCCCTTATTCTCTCTGTAATTAAAGTTGTATGTTAGATGCACATTATTTCTTTTATTTAAATAAGTTTGTTAGTTATTTTGTTCACTATTTGTACCCTCCGTCTCTCTCTCTTCTATTCTCCTCTTTCTACCTTCTCTCTTCACCGTCTTGTCTCTTTAGATTTATTTTAGTGTGGATATGCTTGTGTTAAGAGATTTAGAATATCTTGTTTAGTTAATCGGTCACTAGGTACTTCTTACTCTCTTCCAGTCGTAATAGTCTTTCTCTCTCTCTCTCTCTTATATCTCTCTCTTTATTTATTTAGTTTAGCTTAGATTTATTTAACGCAACTTAGTTTTAATATCACCACGCTATTTTCCTAACTAAAAACTCAAGGTTTTCAACTCTAAAATCTTTTTCCCCGTGGATTCGACTCGACTCTCACCACTTAACTATTGTCAAAATATTTAGTGTAGGCCGATAATTTTGAGATTGTAGTCATGTGTTTTAATGACGCATTCGTGGGCTATCAATTTTTGGCGCCGTTGCCAGGAATTAGATTTTTAGTTTTGATAATCTTAGTTTTTTTTGTATATATTCAAGCTAACACTTTCTTTCTTTTTGTAGGTATCAAATAAAAAGTGAAAAATCCTGAAATTACAAAATTGAAGAATCTGTCAGAAAACTGTCGCTGAAAGCCGAATCTGTAGGTAAAAAGTTCTGCTTTGGAAGAAAAATACGAAAATTGCAGGAAAAATAAAAAAAGGGGTAAGTGAGGTGAGTTCCCTTCTCTACTCTTTCCATTTGTTTTCATTTCCAAAAGAACGAGGGATTGCGTTGGAGGTAAGTACCATTAAAACCCTCTTGATTTAGTTTCCTTTCTTAGTTGCCATGTTTAGAAATTAATTAAAAAAAATCAATCACTTGAATCCAATAAAAGATGTCATGTCAAGATTAGAAACTTTCCATCTTTAGGACATGCATCATTTAGATTTCCATCTTTAGGTAATTTTTCTTTTGAAAAGTTTCCTTTCTTGTCGAAGATTGCAGGAGGCAAGGGAATCTCAACTTTCTTAAAATCATGATCATGCATTGCCATGATTGCATAGAACCCCCTTGCTTTTTTTTGGTGTGCACATCATTTCTAAACATTTTAAGGGCAGTTCCTTAACAAGATAAGGTGGGGATTTGATCACCCTTCCTTAGCCCACAAACCACAACTTCCTCCTGCATCTTTTGCATTCCCAAGCCCAATAAAAGAAAGTAGAAACTTGACCTAGGTTCGCTTTGACACTTAGGCCCACTTGGGCCCACTATCAAGTTTGGAAACTGGTGTCTAAGGCTAGAGGTTCATAGGCAAACGCCTAAGTGGACAAGTGGTTATTTAATTAGGTCCCTGCAGAGCAGGGGGAACCTCCCACTCTCCCACCTCTTACCTGGCCAGTTAACGGGCTTGAGAGTGGATTTGAGTTAGGCCTCAGTTGATTAGTGAGAAATCAAATGTTTATATCTTAGGGAACCATAGGTGTCATAGGATTAATTGTTTGCTAACTTTTGTGAAATACAAAAAAAAACAAATATTTCAAAACAACAAAAAAAAAAAAAAAAAAAAAAACAAAAAAGATTTATGTGGGTTGACTCATGGTTATGAAATGGGCACATCATTTGGACAAATTGGATCAGCCCATTATGGTATGCACTCTCAACCTAACCCACTTTATCCATCAACCTCTACTTACCAGTCCAATGGCTCCAATGGACTCAAGCCCATTTGATTATGGTCACCCAATTAAGATCACATGTATGATTCGGGTGGAGGAAATATGTTGACCCACTTTACATCTCATCACCTCCCTCAACCCAAGAACAGACCCAAACCTTTCAAGTGTTATCCACACCCACTCCTTACTCAAAGTTGACCAAGGTGTCTCCCCTGAAAATTGAGTTTACTCTATCAATCCTCAAGGGGAAATTCAAGGACCCTTTCTAGGTGCCGAAATCATATCATGGTTCGATCATCAAATTTTTTTGGCATTGATCTGCCAGTGTGCTTAACAAATGCTCCTAAAGGCACACCCTTCCAACCACTTGGAGAAGTAATGCCACATTTACACTTAGAGATCAACCTATTCTGGCCCAAGCCCAAAGTCCACCTATCCACAACTTTCAACATTGGGCCCAATACCAAATTGATATTCATGACAAAAGCCATCATGAGGGACATGTATATCCACAGTCCACTTATACTTCTCCCCCACAATCAGGCCTATTTGATGATCAATTTGGGAAATTTATGCAAAATTCCATGATAACCAACAAGTCTTTGAGCAAACATTCGCCCAAAACAACAAGAATTAGAGCATCATTTGTCAAACTGACCTCCGATTGCTCAACTCATAGAAATCAAAGGAGGCAAGATAGCCAATCACAATGTCAACCCATTGACAAATATGAACATCATTATCTTGATTGTGACCAACAATTTGACTCTCAAATTCCATCCACAACTTCTCAGTCCAACATGATTGTGGACACGCCCACATGGAAAATGAGAGATAATATTAATGAGTCAAATCAGGAGGAGATGGGTGCCACTGAAAATCAATCCAAGTCTTGGCCCAACTTGAAACTGACCATCAAGAAGACTCCATCCATAATGTCATACTTGAGGAAGCTCTAGTGATTAGTTGAATCAAGTTGGGGGAGACGGAAAAAGTGTCATCTAGATGTTGGGCCCAAGTTTGATGTGACATTGTTTCAAGTGGGTGACAAAGAAGAAGTGTGTGGAGAAAGAGCTTGGGTGTAATCATCAATCATTCTTATTGGTAAGAGATGAATTAGCTATTCTGCCTAAAGTCCACATTGACTGGGTCTCTCTTGATGTTGAGAAAGACATAGAATTCCTACCTCCCCCTAACCTTGTCAAATCCAACATGTTCATAGACATGCTATCACTAGCTGATTGGTCAACTACACTTGAAGCTTTTAAGCATCCTTGTGTTGAAAGTCATATCCATTTCATTCCAGATCATGCTACTATTTTTTTGACACAAGTCAGCCTGTGGAGTTTAAACAATCCTCTGAGCATCAACTCAATCTGACCTGAACATCATGAAAGAGGATCTGAAAATGGAAGTTGTGGGTGAAATAGGAGAAAATAATAAAGTCCGCATTGATGTGTTCAACACATATAAAGATCTTAAGTGTGCAAATGAAAATTTCTTATTGAAGATATGATCTTGAGTGCCTCAATTTCTTTATCCTTTACTGATCTGCTAAGTACATTTGGAACACTTGACCCACCATGGCTGGTGATGCCTTACAAAGAAAAAATTTGGCGTCAATTGATTGGGGGTGTTACGTGACCCTGTTACCCCATGTGTCTGGCTGAAGACATTAAACTTAGCGCTTTTGAGGCAACCCAATATTTTAGGAAATTGATTTCTATTGATTTTGTTTTTATTTTGTCTTAGGTTTTTTGGCCACTATCCTTTGATAAAGCTAGTGTGCAACCCCCGCATGTGATCATCAGGTTGCATCTCTCCTTCTTAACTTACATTGGCTTTATTCTATTGTCATTACTTTTATGCCATTGAGGACAATGTCATTTAAGTTGGGGGGAGAGACAAATTGTATTTCAAATTTTTGTCCCTAACATTGTGCTTCATGCTTCATATTTCATGCAAGAAATTTTTTTGCTTCTAGCTTGACTTATAGTGTATTTGTGAAGGTGGTGAGTTGAAGGGTGGTGAGTTAACTAGTTATGTTTTTAGCATCTTCCTCAAAATACATTTGAATTTTATCAACACAGTAAAGTATTATTTTGAGCTATTCAATGGATGATGAGAGTTTTTACCGAACATTCAGGTGATTGATTGATATTCTACATTCCTATTGATGACCAATCGTGGGAAAAAGCTACCTGCCTACAAATAAATGTGAAAATGTGTGTAGTAGTGAAAAAATAAAAAAACATGGAAAATGCCCCTGATCTTAGTACCGGGCCTGTGGCTCCTAAGGTAAGAGTTGAGGCTCGCGTCAAACAGTGAAGGGAAGTGCAGCACCATGTAAATGAAAAGAAAAAAAAAGCATGAAAAAAGAGAGGCAGAGTGAAAGCTACCTGTAATTCGAGGATCGAATTTAAGGAGTGTAGAGTTGATACCATCCTTGAGTGATAATAAAACCCATGCACCCTCTTATTAATGCTCAAACATTATACAAAAAGTCATGAATTTTGTGTATATCTTTAGGAACTGACATATTTGTCATTGACACTCTCGATTGGAACTTGAAATACTTATGACCAAGCATTCTCATTCTTACTTTCTTGTCATGAAGTATGATGTTTTGAACTCTTGTTTGTCCCAATTATTTACTTATGTGCATTGCTAAGGGACTAGCAATGAGTAAGTTGGGGGGTGTGATAATGGTGTGTTATTAATGATAATCATGTTATTTTATTATCTTATGGTCCTTAATTTTACACAAATTCATTGTCACTTTATTACAAAATGATAATTGATTAAATCTCTATTGTGTTTGTATTTGCAGGATTAATGGGCCAAGAATGAAGTGTCAAATGGGCCAATAAATTTGATTAGACCAAGAGAGAATAATGAGAGATTCTATTTTTTTAAATATTCCCTCTCTCTTTCTTTTCAAAACACTTTCTCATTTTTAAAATCCCTCCTATTTTCCAAAAATCTCTCTTTCCTTTAAACTCTCCCCCTTCCTCTCTTTCTCTAACACTTTATAAAACTCTCTCTCCTCTCTCTCATTCCATTATTCTTTCCCTCTTCTCTCCCTCCCCTCTCTCCTCCGATCTCTTCTTCCTCCTTCTCTTCTTCCTCCTCTTCTTCTCTCCCTCTCTTACTCCGGTCTCTCTCTTCTCAGAAGACATAGCAGCAGCAGCAGCACGCGGCCACCAGCCCTGCGCACCGCAAGTTTCGCCTGTGCACCGCCGCACCCGCGCGTGCATGGCCGCGCCCCGTGCGACCGCCCGCCCGAGGCACACGAGCCCGCGCGCCGCCACGCCAGCTCTGCCCGCGCTCCCCGCACCGCTGCCTGCAGCCGCCTGGCTCGCGCCAACGTCTGCCGCTGCCCTCGCCCCTCTCCCTCCCCTCTACGTGCATGCATGCACTAGAGAGTCTCGCGGCCCCCTCTCTCTTTTCTATCTCTTCTCTCCTCTCGTTTCTCTCGCCTCTCCTCTCTCTCCTCACGCGCTCGCCTCTCTCTCTCCTCTATCCCTCTCTCGTTTCTCTCTTCTCTCTCTCCTCTCTCTCGCGCTCTCTCTCTCTCTCTCGCTCTCTCTCTCTTTCTTCTCGCGCTCTCTCTCCTCTCTTTTTTCTCTTCCTCTCTCCTCTCTCTCTTCTTGCTTTCTCTCTCTCTCGTTTCTCTGTTTTCCCTTATTCTCTCTTTAATAATTAAAGTTGTATGTTGATGCACATTATTTCTTTTATTTAAATAAAGTTTGTTAGTTATTTTGTTCACTATTTGTACCCTCCATCTCTCTCTCTTCTATTCTCCTCTTTCTACCTTCTCTCTTCACCTTCTTGTCTCTTTAGATTTATTTTAGTGTGGATATGCTTGTGTTAAGAGATTTAGAATATCTTGTTTTAGTTAATCGGTCACTAGGTACTTTCTTACTCTCTTCCATTCGTAATAGTCTTTCTCTCTCTCTCTCTTAATATCTCTCTCTTTATTTATTTAGTTTAGCTTAGATTTATTTAACGCAACTTAGTTTTAATATCACCACGCTATTTTCCTAACTAAAAACTCAAGGTTTTCAACTCTAAAATCTTTTCCCCGTGGATTCGACTCGGCTCTCACCACTTAACTATTGTCAAAATATTTAGTGTAGGCCGATAATTTTGAGATTGTTAGTCACGTGTTTAACGACGCATTCGTGGCTATCACGCCTCATTTTAAGGTGCTTGGGCCAGAGACCTTAAAGGTGCCAGGTATGGAGCTATAGTCGTGTGAGCTGCAGTTGTGGTGTTGTTTGTCTCCACAGCTTGTTGGTTTTGTGTAATGGAGCGATAGCTGGACCTTTCCTCCTTGGCTATGAGGCTGAGAGGTAGACCTATATTGATTGTCCCCTGTCTGTAGCTGGTGTCACGAACCAGTCTTCGTGACTCATATTTGGCATTACCCCTTTAGCTCGTACTTCTGAGCGTGGTTTGCCATTTATTTCCTTAGTGAGTTTGTTGTTATTAGCTTAATTTATTTAAGCAATGGATTATATTCCATGCTCAATTAGACTTGTTAGCTATAATAATTGTGTTCTACTCCTGCTTCTCTATGTTTTTGGGTTTGCGGCTTTTGAGGGAGTTTCCCTACTGAGCCAGTGACTCGTGAGCTCACCCCTTATTGCTTTCAGGTGAGGGCGAGGAGGAGGCTTCTCACCTTTCTTCTAGTCCCAGCCGCGTCGCAGCGGTGTTAGGTCGACGCATCCAGCGTGTAATTTACTTTTCTGTTGTGCCCCGGGGTATGCCCTAGGCCTGTGTACTTGAGTTTGACTTTTGTTGAAATTTGGCTATGTAATCCATTATAAATATGTGTGAGATGTTTGAATCTTATATATATATATATATATATATATATATATAGATATCATGTGTTCCTTTGTGTTTTCACGGACTTGTGTGTGATTATCCCTAGCGGAGTCGATCAACTCCTTATTCTTTAACTGGTTTGAACGACATGGTCTGTCACAGTTGGTAATCAGATCAGGTCCATGTAAATATAAAGAACTGGTGAGATTACGTAGCCTGATTTTTACATAGTCCACTACTGGTAGTTGACCGTGATTTTGTATTGATTTGTTAGTATGTATTGTTTGGAATGTTGTTTGTGCAAGAATTTGAGATGGCTAACAGGAAGAGACTGGGGAGGTGGGGAGATGATCCGAAGGAAACCACTCATCAGTTGATTGAGCGGCTATGGGAGAGTATAACTCAGATAAGGATGAGGTTGGACCAGCAAGGTCCAACATAGCTAGCAGTATAGGGCCTTCATTGTTGAGGAGGCAGGACCGGTACCAGTTGTACCACCCCCCACCACCCCAGGAGTAGAGGTACCTCTTGCGGTACTGTGCCACCAGCACCACCGTGAGGGCCAGAGGAACCAACCATGCAGATTGAATGATTTTTGAGATTGTAGCCACCTACTTATACAGGGGAGACCCAATCCAGACACAGCTGAGCATTGGATCCATGAAATAGAAAGGGTCTTTGTGATTATGAGGTGTCCACCAAAGATAGGTAGTTCTGGCTACCTATCAATTACGGGTTTTGCGCATGAATGGTGGAGGTTGAAGATGCAAACTACCTTTGCAGGTAGAGCAGAAGATGCCATTTTATGGTCAGAGTTTTTAGAAACGTTTATGATACGTTTTTCCCAGTACAGGTTCAGCAAGCTAAAAGGAACAATTCCGAACTTTGCAACAGGAATTCTTCTGTTTAGAATGTCATATGAGATTTGTGCGCTTAGTAGTATGCACCGTATGTTGTAACAAATAATGCAATGATGGTTGAATATTTCATTCATGGATTGAGAATAGAATTGTAGAAGTGGTGATACCACTTATGTGCAAGACTGTAGAGGAGGTGGCACGAGAGCAGCTATTTGAGAGAGGTCTGTTCGACTCGTCAGTCAGGGGAAAACCGGTTTAGGGTAGTTTCGACTACTGCAGCAGTCTTCGGGGATCAGTAAAGGAAAGCACGGCGGGGTCTCTCCTCAGGCTTCAGCAAGTGGGTTCAAAATTGAAAAAGATATTTAGAGGACGGGAGGAGGTCACCAGCAGATGTTACAAAAGGGATGAGGCTACAGGCCAGAGGTGGAAGAATCACAGCAAAGTAACCAAGGTAGCCAATAATTCCACTGAGCTACAGGTGTTATAACTGTGATCAACCGGGACATTTGATTCACAATTGTCTCTATCCAAGGGAGTATGGATATGGAAGAGGAGTGTAGCAGCAACAACAACAGCAGCCCCAGTAGCCACCACAGCACGAGGTAAAGAGCACCACATCAGCGTGGTAGAGGCCATGTTATGGCTATCACCTGGGTACAAGCAGAGCTTTCTAATCTGATAGAAGTATATTGCATATTTATGATTTTCAGCAAGAGTTTTAATTGATCCAGGTGCATCAACATTTTTTTATTTCTGAGGAATATTTGGATAATATGGTGCCCCATTAGAAGAAAAATTGTGTGAGTTAGTTTTAGAAGTTCCCTCAGGTGGAGTTTATGCTCACTTCTTGCATATCGATGAGGTTCCTATTGATTCAAGGGAATCAGTTGCCCTGCTAGATTATATGCTTTGTAGTTAAGAGATTATGATATCATTTTGGTATGGATTGGTTGGAAGCCTATGGAGCAATGGTTGATTGCAGACGAAGAGGGTTAGATTTGTCACCCTAATGGAGCA
The DNA here is from genome assembly GCA_014218235.1 of Colocasia esculenta. NCBI lineage: Eukaryota > Viridiplantae > Streptophyta > Magnoliopsida > Alismatales > Araceae > Colocasia > Colocasia esculenta. The sequence continues at coordinate 20,146 of JACBKR010002393.1, forward strand.
GTATTTGAATTTCAAGGATGCCGTTTTACACTTCAAGTTTATATTTTAGCACTTAGAGCTAGAAAGTTGTTGGGGAATGAGTTTGTGTAGCTTACTTAGCTTCAGTAAGTTTGGTTGAATCTAGTAAGTCAGTAGAAGCAGTTCCAGTGGTCAGGGAATTTGCAGATGTATTTCCAGATGATTTTCAGTTTTAGCTCCACACAAGGATGGATTTTATAGTGGAATTGCAGCCAGATCTATGCCATTTCTAAAGCCCATACAGAAGGCACCACAGAGCTCAAGGATTGAAGAACACAGTGGCAGAATTGCCTAGAAAAAAGTTTCATCAGGCCGAGTCATTCACCATGGGGAGCTCCTTGTTATTTGTAAGAAAGAAAGATGGAAGTTTTCAGAATGTGCATTGACTATCGGAAGCTGAATGGTCCTATAAAATATAAATATCCACTGCCAAGAATTGATGATTTGTTTGATCAGCTTCAATTAGCTAAGGTGTTTTCCGAGATTGACTTAAGGTCTGGGTATCATCAGTTACGGATTAAAGAGGAAGACATCGACAAAACATCATTCAGGACCAGGTATGGACATTACGAGTTTGTGGTTATGCCATTTGGGCTAATCAATGCACCAGCAGCGTTCATGAATTTGATGAATAGAAATTTTCATCCATATCTGGATCATTTTATAGTGGTTTTCATAGATGATATACTGATATATTCAACATTTGAAGAGGAGCATGCAACGCACCTAAGAATTACTTTGCAGACTTTGCGAGACAATCAGTTGTATGCTAAGTTTAATAAGTGTGATTTTTGGTTGAAGGAAATTCAATTTTTGGGTCATGTTATCTCAGCAAAGGGAGTTGCAGTTGATCCAGCTAAAGTCGAGGCAGTCATGAGATGGGAAGCGCCGAAGATAATTACAGAGATCAGAAATTTTCTGGGTCTAGCAGGTTACTACAGGGGTTTCATATAAATTTTCTAAATAGTAGCACCAATGACTAGATTAACCAAGAAAGATGTACCTTTTGTATGGTCAAGTGATTATCAGAACAGTTTTATGGAATTGAAGAAAAGGCTTACAGCAGCGCCAATATGGCATACCCATTAGGTAGTGGAGGCTATGTGGTATATACAGATGCATCTAGAAGAGGGCTTGGAGCAGTGTTATGCAGCATGGCAGGTTATAACTTTATCATCTAGGCAGTTGAAGTCAGCAAAGAAAAACTACCCACGCATGATCTGAATTAGCATCAGTTGTTTTTGCTTTAAGATGTGGAGACATTAGCTTTATGGACAAATGTTTGAAATTTTCACAGATCACAAAAGTTTGAAATTTGTCTCCTTCTGAAAGATTTGAATCTCCGTCAGCGTAGGTGGGTAGAATACTTGAAGATTATGACTTTAGTCTGGCTTACCATCTGGGTAAAGCAAATGTGTAGCAAATGCATTAAGCAGGAAAGCATATGTGAGTCATATGATGATTAAGAATGAAATTGTATGAAGCAATAGCAGAAAATTCATTATATGTTCCAAGCAGTCAGCGGTGTGCTTGCTAGCTAGTAGTGCTATTGAGCCATCCTTTATTAGCAAATTGTTGAAGCTCAGAGGACAGATGTAAATTTAGCATAAATTATTAGATGGAAGGTGTCACAATTGATGATAACTGCATAGTCAGGCTCAGAGGCAGGTTCTATGTACCAGTAGAAGTGGAAGTAAGCAGAGAGTTTTAGAAGAGGCACATAAATCCAGTACACCATTCACCCAAGTAGTACTAAAATGTACCAAGATTTGAAAAAGTATTTTTGGTGGCCCATATGAAAAAAGAAATAGCAAAATTTATTGCAAGGTGTTCAGTTTGTCACAGATAAAAGTAGAGCATCAGAAGCCGAGAGGGCTACTTCAGCCATACCAATTCTGCAATGGAAGTGGGATGATATTTCTATGACTTTGGCGGCGACTACCGAGGACAGCTATAGGGAACAATGGTATATGGTGTTTGTTGACAGATTGACTAAGGTATGCAGATTGCTAGCAGTAAGTATGTCTTGGACTGTAGACAGATTAGCAAGAATTATGTTGACAGAATTGTACCATTGCACGTGCAATACGAAGACAATTGTTTCTGGTAGAGATTCAAGATTACTTCTGGTTTTTTGAGGATTCTACAAGAGTTTTGGGCATAGAATTGAGGTATAGTTCAACCTACCACCCTCAAACTAATGGTCAGGTAGAAAGAACTATTCAGATAATTGAAGACATGTTACGAGCTTTGCTGTTTAGTGTGGGGAGGCAGTTGGGAACACCATCTGGGAATGTTGAAATTCGCTTATAATAACAGTTATATATCAGCATCGAGATGGCACTTTATGAAGCCTTATGGTAGGCCATGCAGAACCCATTAAACTGGCAGGAAGTTGGAGAGAGGCAAGTAATGGGTCCTGAATTAATTCAACAGACTATAGAGATGGTCAGATTTATTAAAGAGAAGTTGCAAACAGCCCAAAGCCGACAGAAGAGTTACGCAGACACCCGACGCAGGCCACTCAATTGAGGTTGGGGATTATGTTTTTTCTAAGAGTTTCTCCTACTAAAATTGTTTTGAGGTTCAATAAGAAGGTAAGTTAGCCCAAGGTTTGTGGGCCCTTTCCTGGTTTTGAAAAGATTGGAGAGACAGCATACATAATTGATCTTCCGGCAGATTTTACGGATGCTCATGACATCTTCATGTTTCTATGTTGAGGAAGTAAATTAAGATCCATCACAAGTAGTTGCTATCACGTGATGATTTGAATCCGACATGTCTATGCCAGAATATCAGTGCAGATCACAGGCCGCGAACACAGCAGCTGAGAAATAAGAAATTGAATTGTAAAGGTCAGATGGGAGAACAGGCAAGGAGGAGAAGATACATTGGAATTGGCAGAGGAAATGTTTAAAGCATATCCTTACCTGTTTGGATTAAGCTTTTAATTCTTTTTTAATGATAGTACATATTGTTGTGTTTATTGCTTTACATGTTTAATTTTCTCTTGGATTTCGAGGTCAAAATTCATTTTAGATGATAGTAATGTAACGTCGTGCTTTTTGGATCCTCACTTAGTGGTTGTGGAGGCCGGTGTGTGGCAGTGTCGTGTGTTACAGGTGTTTGCACAGGTTGTGAGGCTTTGTGGGCCAGTAGGGTTTGGCCAAAGCGCTCGCTGGCTCTCTATCTGGAACTTGACAGGGCCTGGCGTCGCGTTCTGAATGCGACAGCCCTGGGTGTCACGTTCAGGTTGCCAACGCTAGGAGGTCTTCGTCTGCATGTCCACCGCGTGTCGTGCATTGGGCGGACTCACTGACGTCGACAGTGGGAAGGCGATGGCCACCTACGTCGCGTTCTTATTGTGACAGTAGTGTGCGTCGCATCTCACTGTGAGGTGTTTTTATTGACGTCGGCCTAACAGAGCTCAGGAAGCTCTGCCCGGCCAGGGAGGAGTTTTTGCGGAGGTTTTATGGACGATTCGAGGTTCTGGGGGTGTTTTTGGTGTGCTCTCGCCGCGAGGACGTCGCACGGAGCGGGGGAAACGCCGGGTGTTATCATTCTTCTCATTTTTCACGAAGGTAGGGAGATTCCGCCCTGTTTTACATTGTGGATGGCATGTGATGCATGTATAGTTGTTAATTGCATTAAAATGATAGATACCATGCTAGAACAATGAATAGAGCATGAAAAATGGGTTTTTCACTTGATTTACATGGGTTTGCATGGAGATCCAGAGATGGTATCTCGGATTAGGTTCTATCTGTGAAGGCAACAGACCTTCTTGTCGCATTCTGACGTGACAGGCCGACTCGTCACGTTTTGTTTCTGAATGCTCGTATCGGGTGTCCGCGTTCAGAAGGCGACAGTAGCCTCCGTCGCGTTAACAGTTTTGAGGGCTTTATGGTTGTGTATGATAGTGTACCTATCGGATTATCGTTGTGTTTTGTGCAAGGCATTGGTAAGCGGTGCATTGGCACATGTGGTAAGTGGCATTATCGAGTTTGTGTCATTGTACGTGCGAGGCAAGTCGGGTATACGACACCACCCATGGTTACCTCTCGAGTCCGGTACCCCAGGTTCTTGTCAGCAGACCGTAGTGCTCGGGGTCTTGTCCCAGTACTTGTGTACTACTTGGTCTTTGTCATCTTATTGGACCCTCACTCCGAAGCTTGAGTAGTACGTCCAGCTGAGAAAGACGATAATGTGACAGTGGCTTGTGTGTTGTGGGTGTACTTATCGCTTGTAGCACGCTCTTGGTTGGGGGACGGACACCGATAGACGTATGGTCCCCAGTTAGTCTTTGTTTCCAGTGCCTCACTTTAGGGTGCTCAGGCTAGAGACCTTAAAGGTGCCAGGCATAGAGCTGTAGCCGTGTGAGCTATAGTTGTGGTGTGTGTTTGTCTCCACAGCTTGTTGGTTCTGTGTAGTGGAGCAGTATCTGGACCTTTCATCCTTGGCTATGAGGCTGAGATGTAGACCTGTGTTGCTTGTTGGGGTCTGTAGTTGGTGTCGCGAACTATTTCTTGACTCGTGTTTGGCGTTACCCTTCTTTAACTCATACTTCTGAGTGTGGTTTGCCGTTTATTTACTTAAGTTGAGTTGTTGTTAATAGCTTAATTTATTTAAGTAACTGAATTATTATTCCATGCTCAATTAGACCTGTTAGATATAAATACTGTGTTTACTCTTGCTTCTCTTATGTTTTGTGGTTTGCGACTTTTGAGGGAGTTTCCTATTGAGCCAGTGACTCGTGAGGCTCACCCCTTATTGCTTTCAGGTGAGGAGAGCAAGAGGCTTCTCACCCGTCTTCTAGTCCGGAGCCGCGTCGCAGTGGTGTTGAGTCGACGCATACAGCAGTGTAATATTTACTTTTCTATTGTGCCCCGGGGTATGCCCCAGGCCTGTGTACTTGAGTTTGACTTTTGTTGAAATGTGGCTATGTAATCCATTGTAAATATGTGTGATATGTTGAATCTTATATATATATCAGTGTGTTCCTTTTGTTTTCACGGACTTGTGTGTGATATCCCTGGCGAGGCTTCGACTTGTTCGCAGGAGGCGGAGTCGGATCAAACTCGTTATTAGGTTAACAGGTTTGAACGACGTGGTTCCTCACAAAATTGCTCTCACACTTTGCCAGTTAGAAGGATATTCCCTCCAACCTTTTTTGATATTATGGTTCATTTGACTATCCACTTGGTAGCAGAGGCAAGATTGGCTGGCCCTTTCCAATATCGATGGATGTATCCTATTGAGAGGTATATGTAAATTTTGTGATATATTCAAAGTATAATTCTTTACACATTCATTTCTATTACCAAGCTATATGTGCACTTTGTATATGTGTTATCTTAGGTACTTGTTCACATTAAAGAATTATGTGAAGAACAGAAGTCAGCCAGAGGGCTCCATAGCACAAGGATACTTGGCAGAAGAATGCTTGACATTTTGCTCAAGGTACTTGGATGGTGTTGAAACACGATTAATCGACCCACAAAAATGATAATGATTTAGGTGTTCGTTTTCTTGGGAAGCTGAAGTGGTCCAATTAGATGATGAAACACTAAAACAAGGAATCGTTATATACTATTCAACCATGATTTAGTCCTCCATACCTTGAGTAAGGTTGATTTTATTCTAACTTTTGTTGTATGTTTCCATTGTTATTTATTTTAATCTTTTTTCTTCATCTTGTAGAAAACCCCTTCAATTTCTTAACATGCGAAGATCACGTGGTCAAAGACCTCATAATATAGAACGCCTGCATAATGAACAATTTTTATTATGGTTTCAAGAGCGTGTAAGTAATCTTTGTAATATATATTTTAAGAATGTTTACCTCTATATTTTTAGGGATAGAAATATGATCTAACAAATCTTTGATTTAATAGGTGGAGTTGGATTCCAATTCAAAAGAAATTGACAAAAAAACTAAGATATCTTTCTACGGTCCTCAGGCCATGGCTAGAAAATTCAAGAGATATGTCATAATGCTTTAGATTTCACACAAAAGATCATGAAAAAAATAGAAAAACACAATAGTGGAGTAGTTGTGACTGCAACAATATCTAGTTTTGCAAGTTCTAAGGACAGAAATCCAAGAACAGGACATGTGATATACTATGGAATTTTAAGGGAAATTATTGAACTTCAGTACTCAAATGAGATGAGATTTGTGTTATTCAAGTGTGATTGGATTGATGTTTTGACTAGAGATAGAGGGATCAAAGTTGATGAAATTAGTAAATTAACACTTGTGAATTTTAGTCAGTTTATTGAACTCAACGCAGCATGGGCCTTTCGTATTATCATCTCAGGTGGAGCAAGTTTTCTATGTGAAAGATCCTATTGAGAAGATTGGAATGTTGTCATAAAAATAGACCTACAGATGTATTGGATATGGACTCATCTCTCACTTGTTGCAATATTGATTTACAATGGGAGAATGCAACTGTAAATATGATGAAATGATTCTGCAGAGCCACAAGAGATGAGAATGAGAACATAATTGGGTCAGGAAGGGATGTCTATGATTGACACATCTTTTCAAAGCTTCAATGAAGATCAAAGGGATAATTCGGACTCGAATGAATGACAGGAAAAAATAAGGTTATGTTTCTTAAATCTATATATAGTACACCATAGATCTATTTCTTTTAGTTGCTTCAACTATATTTTTCCTAACATGCATATCTTCTTTATTTTAATAGCATGTTTAACAATTGTGGATGGTGATAATCTTGAGAAGCATAAAGAAGAGGAAGAAATACAATAACAAACAACACTAGGACATGGTAATCTTTTTATTATATTTGATACGATTGCATTTGTTGCTAAACTAAATAGTTTGTATTTAATTTATTTCAACTTATTTAGTTACATAATCTTTTTTAATTGTAGGTGACAGCTTAATACCTGACTTGAAGGCGCGTGGACTTGAAAAGCAAGAAAGCATCAACAACTATGGATGCTGCTAGTTTAAATTGGTGCGCTTTTGCAAGAGGGCTTACAACTAGCATTTCCCATGGATTAATGCAGACATACTATTGTTGCAGCTCTAAAGTACACACCAATAACAGGTTTTATCTTTCTTTTGGCCAAGTATCAAATCTGGGTGGCCCTAGTCCCACCCACCTAGGTGTCCACTGCAGTATTGCGCATGGACACACACAACGAGTTGGGGATAGGTTATACACACACCAATAATAGGTTGTAGCTCTAAGACATAATATTGTTGTAATTCAAGACCACGAATGCATAAAAAAAATGAATCAAAGACTTTACTTGTGAAAATGAATAATCTCAAACGTAATAATTTAAAATTTATGTCATCATGTACAATTTATTAACAAGACGATGTTTTTCTTAGTGAAAAAAACAAGCTATCTAATAAATAATTACAAAGAGAGAAAAAGAGAGAGAGAGATAAAGAGATCGCAATTTCGTGTCAAGTGGGCTTGATTTCCAAAAACAAAAGGTGGGCATGGCGGCTACCTATTTTTGTAGATAAGCATGGTGAGGGGGCAATATCTCCCAGCTAGCCTTCTCTCTTCGTAGTCAAGAAAATAATTATAATAGCAGTAATATAATCGACATATTTTAAATTTTATTATTTCAATTTTCTCTGCAAATTTATTTGGTTGATTAAAAATTGAATAATGAATTTTATAGTTTTTGAGATTTATGCTTTAGCATTCTATCTAAGATTATATAAAGAACATATTTGAAAACATCATCTCGTATATGTTTTTCAATATAAAGATACGAAGAAGGAATCATCATCGCAAATTTATTTTCTCATGCTCATAAAATTTTAATATTAATTAATGGATATAATTACAAGTGTTATCCTATCTTTATTTTAACATAAAGTAAATTGAAAAAAAATATACGTAACTACCCATTCAAGGCCAAGGGCGGGAGATTTTCTTTCCGCAGTAAAACTTTCAAGAGAATATCCACTTCCCCACAACAGAAAACAGCATATCGAGGTTGCCATGGGTTCAGTGGGTAGGAGGGTCGCTGCTGCTGCGTGCTCTTGGAGTGGGAACGGGGCAGAAGGCTTTGCATCTTTATCTTGATTAGAGTTGCTGCAGGTTGCCGTGCAGTGGGAAGCAAAAGTTTGGCGTCTTGGAGTTCCTATAGGTTTTTGTGTTGCTCGGCCATTGCAAATCTTTTCTATTTTGTTAGTGGTGCTCTGCATTGCATATATCTCGAAAGTCTTGGATCTAAGGGTAAAGTACTTATTTTCTTGCATACATGTCGATGCATTTTCATAACTTGGAATTCTGTTCCGTCTATTTGAGGATGCTCATGTTTAGGATGGCTGGAAGTAGGGGTGTCAATGGTGGACTTGGGCTGTCCCAATTTAAACCCACTTTAGTTCAACACTAAAATAACCAAACTCAAGTCTAATCCAAATTTAATGGATCAAAGTAAAACAAATCCATGGTGGCCCATTGGGACCGTTTCAACCCATCAAACTAATATGTAGATAGATTCACTATTTTAATTTAAGCATGTTTAATTTAAAGAGAACTGTTGGTGTGGTAGAAACTAGTTTCTTTATTTAAACATATTTTTAATGTATGTGTAAGTATGGTGGTTATTGATAGGTATGGTTGTTATTGATGTCTCTTAGCCCAATGAGCTAACCCGAGTCCAACTCATCAAGTGATGAGTTTGACAAATAGACTTCAAAAGAGATCCATGGGCCATCATATTTTAACCAAATTGAGTCTGGAGTGAACTACCCATTGGACTTTAAATTAATCCAACCCATTAACACCCTTAGCTGGAAGCCCTCTTGAATTTCCTTTATGTTGGTCGTTGCGTTGTTAGTTGTAGTTGTCTCTTGTTTTCTTTGCTTCATTTTTTTATTTTCTCTGTTTGTTTTTCTGGCCTGGAGCTGCTTTGTTGCTAGGCTTTTTCTGAGTTTTTTTTTCTGATAAATAAGTACAAAATAAATAAGTAAATCTTCCCTCTGTGTTGTTATCTCTTCACTAAGGTGTAAACATAAATCGCAAGGGATGATTATAATGTGTATATACGAGATGAGATAATGTTAAAATGCTATCTGTATTTTGATCACATACATATATATAGGATTAATTTTGATTTATCTAAGTGTTTAAATATAAACCTCTCTCATATATGTATGTATATCTTAAAAATCTGAGTATAAATTAATTTTTGTGCTCACAATATACATCTTCTTACCAGGCCTATTAAAAGAAAATAAAGATTTGTTTGTTATTACTCAGGGTGGCCTATTGGCTGGTTAATTATAATGACATATCGCTTCTGACATAAGACTTCTATGCATATTAGGAGAGGCTAATTATTGCACTGACGCGATGATCCTGCGGCTGCGTTAGGGCTTCTCCCTTGGGAGTCGCCGCCATGGCTGCCCGGGGTGGGGGGGGGGGGGGGTTCCGTGGCCTCCCCTCCTGCTCATCCCGTGGCGGATGGGTTTGCCCTGCAGCTGAGGTCGTTTGCTCAAGCTCTTGTCTCCTCCCTTCTTCCGGCGATTCCTGCAGTTTCAGTGCATCCTCCAATGTGCACTGATAGTGGAGAGTCGGCTGTTTTCTTCATGATAGAGGAGGTACAGAAATCTTTATCTCCTTTCGAGTTTGCTCTTGTTGCCAGAACCCCACAGGCCGTCCTTCCTTTCAAGATATTCACTTCCATCTTTCCAGTTGATGCCATTTCAAGAAAGACTTTGTCTTGAGTTCTCTTGACCCGCGCCATCTTCTCTTGCGATTCCAAGCGAAAGAAGACTACTTGCATCTCCTTCTTCAAGAGAGTCTTTAAGTTCATGGTAGACCCTTCAGGTTTTTCAAATGGAGCATGAATTTTTCTTCTGAATCAGATTCTCCTATTGTTCCTGCCTGGTTGGAATTCCATGGTCTCCCTACTAATCTCTTCCAGGAGCTGTTCATTAAATCTATTACAAGAAACTTGGGTCCTGTCCTCAAGATAGATGCTAATACATTAAATCTGACAAATACTTCAGCTGCTAAAGCCTGTGTCAAAATAGATGTTTCTAAGCAGCAATCCTCCAGGATCTGGATTGGGCTCCTGGGTGGAAGCAGGGGATGGCAACCTATTGTCTCCGTCCAATCCTTTTGGCATCAAGTTCAGCATCTTGTCATATCCTCTACGCCCCATGATTCAGAACAGTATATCCCACTAGGTTGCTTGATGATGAAGGTCGTTCTACCGATCCTTCTCCGACTGTTTTGGCCACGATAACTGCGACAGGGAAGCCTACGGTGGCAGTCGCCGCAGTCACTGTGGTGGCGGAGATGGTCGAAAACTCGGTTGTTTCCGGCGAAGAGTCAGCTGTTCCGTCCCCGTTGTCCTTCCGACATGTTCGCCAAAGAATCCGGCTCTGCTTCGCAATACCGTGGAGGCGACAGTTTCGCCTAACATTGTGGCAGGGACCTCTCAACAGGAGGAGCACAGTGAGAAATCCAACATGGATAAGGAGATCACGGAATTTGGGGAGTCAAATATCGAACTTGCTATTCCAACAGAATTGTCAAGTATCAATCCGGAAATCTCTCCATCAAATGAGCTTACTTTGACACATTTAGCGGTGGAGGATGGCAAACTTATCCCTCCTATTATTATTGATGCCATCGATCAATAGTAGGGTGGATGTGGGCTAGGCCCAAAGCCCATGCGCATTGGAAGACCGGAGGACTCGGCTATTTCTTCTTCGGAAGTCTCAAAATTTGACAGGGATTTTCTCTTACAAAGAGGCTCTGCAGAGGTAACAACTGGGGTACAAGGAACTCCATCTCATCTCCCTCCAACAGTTTGTCTTCTGGACTTCGGAAGTCTATTCACATCCTTCTCGAAAAGGGAGTGTTAGAATTTGTTTACCGATCACCAGAGAATGCTCTCCTAGCTCAGTGCGTCAGATAAATACTACAAATGTTCCAGCTCCAACTATAGTTTCATTAGAAGATGGAGAACAAAATTTTCTATCATTGTTGATCTAGCAAAAGAGAGAATATTTTTATGCCTGAGTTTAATTTGATTCAGAGGCATCCATAATGGAATCAAAGGAAGATGACATGGAGCGTTGCTCTCGATGACTAGGACTACGACCTCGGGCTGTCCTTCGACGCACTCACTCATGGGACAGATCTTCTTTAGAGTTCTAGTTAGAAATTCTCTTCTATTTTGGAGCTTATGTTTTGTATTTGGCTTCTGCCTCTGGTTTCAGCATTTCTCTCTATTAATAAAATAAATCAGCCTCTCTTAGGCCTTTGATTAAAAAATAAATAAATTATTGCACAACAAATAGTATAAACCACATTCTTTTGACCTCACCGAGGATAATCATTGCCTAGTCCATTGAATGCCTTTCCTTCAAAAGGTCAATTTTATACGGATGTGTCTGCTGTGTCTTTGTTTTGTGTTTTGTATTCCTTTGGACTTTTTAAAGATACCACGATGTTCTTTGGGTTTCTCTTTTATAAAAGTTGCATCTCTTGTATCATGTAATTGATTTCTTCTATTTATATATATGTACTTCATAAAAGAATCATCTATACATCTTTGTACTTTAATTAATTATTTGCAACTACATTACGACCATAACTTGTATGCTTTATTCATCCTTACATCAAATTTGAGATGGTGATAGCTGGTGGAGTGGAAAAACAGGAGGAAACCCATTCACAAACAATAAAACGACATGAGACCAAGAGATGTTCGCAAACACGGAGAAAAGGACGTGGCAACATACAGATGAAGATCTTTACAATAGAAACCTTGGTGATCTTAAGATCAACATATCATGGAATGAGTTTAGTCAGCCTGTGGGTAAAGAAGCCGCAAAGCTCAAAAATTTCCTAGGTACATTGGCGAAAGACAAGCGGCTGACACCATTAACTTATCCAACTTGGCATAAGGTTCCAAAAGAAAAAAGAATCAGATGTGGGATATTGTGATGGTATAATTTCTAACTAGTTTATTCTTGTTATGAAAATAGTATATTTTTCTACATATTAATCTTTGCATTTTGTTATGAAACATATTACTCTTTTCCATGACAATTTCTGCAGACTATCTTTGAACGAGAAGAATGCAAACAAAAGTGGGTTGAAAAGCAATTGGTGATCTATGGAGAAAGTACAAAGCAAGATTGAAATCAAAGTATTATAAAAACTATTCTTCTAATCAACAAAGAATCAGGAACCTTCATGATGATAGAGTTAATATGGATGACTGGAAGACACTAATCCAAATTTGGGACACTGAAGAGTCTAAGGTAAATAATTACCATCTATGTTGCAAATTTGTTTAACTTATACACATAAAAGTTGAAATGATAATGGTTATTATTATTCAGATGCTATGTTTGAAGAATAGTGCAAATCGTGCCAAGAAAATGATGCCCCACACAACTGGCACAAAAAGTTTTGCAAGGGTGCGTGATGAACCGGTAAGTTATCATTATCTATTTTATATAAAATTGAGCATATTATTGCATATTTTTATGTTTTATCATGAAATTGTAACTATGATCATCGTGGGTATAAAATTCACTTTGATTATGTAGGATTATCAATACAGCCTCAGATTTTTATTAACCTATGTTTTTACTTTGAATTTTTTTCCTCTTCCCCATGTGTTTCTCTATCAATTGACTCATAATGATCCAAAAAAAGGACCACCTTGCATGGCCAAACTTTGGAAAATAACGCACACACGTCGTGGGGGTGAAATCCCTTCAGATGAAGTGGTAGCTGAAAAACTTGTAAGCTAAATTTCACAACTTTAAAGTTTTTTTTAGAATTATAATTTTGTCATTACAATCTTATATTTATATATTTTCCCCACAACTTATAGAGATTGTTAGAAGAGCGGGCTTCTCAAATGCCATCTACATCCTCAACTAATATGCATTTATGGATGGAGTATTTTCTGATATCATGGGCCCCCAAAGACCTGGTCAAATTTGAGGATTAGGATTTTGTCCAATGTCTACAAATGTTCAAGGACAACCACAATGTCAAGAGAATGCATGTTCTTTAAAGGATCATGAGAGGTCAAAGTTTGACTTAAGAAGCTACTTTTTGAAACTATTCTAACAAACACTATAACACTGTACTAGAATTAATTCTGTAAACATCACCAATCAAATCCCTCACAATTCGACAGATCAAACATAATGAAAGAACAAGCTGAATTGAAATTAAAAGAGAATTGGTATCACTGTACCCTCTCAATTGAGGGATCAAACAGGTAGACAAAAAGCTTAACTAGAAACTAACAAACAAAATTACCCCTACAGCTTAGGGATAATGGTCAACAAGAGTAGCTCTCTACAAATATTAGCCAACTATACTCACAGCTCGAGGGATTGAACAAAAAATTCAGAAACAGAATTTATTATTACTAAATCAGAATCACAATTCTATTACAACTCAAAGTTCAGAATGAGACAGTGAAAATAAAAGGGACTCACCAGAGAATTAAAATGAGATCAACATGAACTATGAGAATGTCATATCGCTATACCCTCACAGCTCTAGGGATTGAACAGAGAATTCAGAACCAAGATTTTAACATTACTAAAGCAAATTCCTAATGCTACCACTAGGAACAGAATGGAACAAAAGAATAAACTCTGAAATCCCTCATAAACTCAAATCTAATCTCTGCTACAACAAGAACCTGAACTCACGAACTCAACCCTGGATCTGGACTCTCCGGAAGCTTTCTGGACGCCAGACAACCCCAAAACATACCAAGAAATGGGATCTTCTTGGTTGCTCTGTGCCATCTCTGTAGCACACACCTCCGGATCGTCCCCCTCCCCCTACTTGAACATTGCTAGTCCCTTAGCAATACAATTATTCCAAATATAAGACTAGAAGATGCAATGTCTCATGCTAAACAGCCATCATGTAAAGATTAATGTAGAAATATGTCTTTCTTATTGTAAGGGTTTATGGCAAAAAATTAGTGCATGAATGATAACTCACTTAGAGTTCACATCAGCCCTCTGGAGCTTCTCTGCCTCAACTAGTATTTGAGATTAGATTAATTCGAGGGAGAAGAAAAGAATTGTGGAATAAGATCCTTGCTCAGTCAGTTTGGATTGTTTCTCTCAGTTCCATTCTGCCCAACTTCCTTGAGGATTATTTCTCTGAGCTGAGGACTTTGCCTCTTTATTTGCACTTTGTGCACTCAGAATTTTTTTCTTTCTTTTTCATCCATAATGCTGCACAGCCCATCACTTTTCAAGAGTAGCGAGTCCAACTTTACTCAGATCCGGGGCATTTTTCATGGATATTTTTTTCTTTTGCTACTTTTTTCTTTTCTTTTCTTTTCTTTTCTTTTCCTCTTAAAGGAAGGATGGACAGTCAGGTTCCTTGATCACATGCCTTCACTTCCTTCACAATTCACTTAAGGGGAAGGGAGAAAACCAATCACCTCTCTCCTACTAGCCTTAACAATTTGCTACATTCGGGTTCAACTAGTCTAAGTGGCTGTCTAGTGTGTGTATGAAAGCTTCTTGCCATAAATCCTTACATAAGGTAGACATGGGATACATGTAATCCTTTACTAGAGGCTACCTAACATGGATGTTTGCAAAAGAATATGACAACTTCAAAATTTTAATGGTTAAAGATCAGACACATAGTCTATGTTTCATAATGCCAAGCATTTTCATTCAAAGATGAAACATTGTGAGATTTTTTTTGCATATTTACAAGCTAAAAAAAACTAGAAATAATGAAGCATTGGTTAGGGTGAGGACTATGAATGCATGTTATTCTACCCTTCCCAATTTATTTACAGGAAAATAAAGTAAGTAAGAGAATTACCTGATAAAAAATCTGTACATGGGTTGCCTCTAAAAGCGCTAAGTTTATCATCTTCAGCCAGACGCAATTAAGCTCCATCTGGCTCAGCTAACTTGGTAGACTCAATTTTCAAGGAAAGTGGGCTTTCAAAGAAGTGCTTTAATCTCTTCCCATTAACAGTGAATGATTGTCCAATTTTAGGGTCAAGGATAATGACAGCACCATTGTCATAGGCTTTGACAACAGTGTAAGGACTATCCCA
>JACBKR010002394.1:0-35988 GCA_014218235.1 Colocasia esculenta
GCTTATAAGACCCCTATTCGGAATCGGTACTCAGGAGGCGCGACGACCCCATATGGCTTCAGACCATAAGACTCGTTTCCGGTCGAAAAACCTTCGTTTCGCACTCGAAATTGCGATTCTAGCCAACGATCTCCCCTATTCCAAGGTTTTTTGGCAGTAGCGACTCCCTCGATTACGCGATTCGCTTGCGGAGCCCACACGCGTAGCCGCCCAGTCACAGAGATCGGAAGTCGTGTTCAACTCGACGCGAGATCTCCTCCCCAGGTCCTGGATATGGGTGCCTGAACATCGCCGATATAGTCCCCCCCTCCGGTTTATTCAGACCCTTCAGCGAAAGAATTGGGCATAACTTTCCGCACAGGCATCGGAATCGCTTATGTGACCACAATTCGGAATCGGCACTCCGAGACGGAGGACAAGGCGCTGGTTTCGCGAAATTCCGATCTGGGGCCAAAATCCCGCCCGGAGCGTGTGTACTAGTACACCGACGGCCGTACCCTCCGGTCAACGCGGATATTTATTCGCCCGGGGTCGGAACCGCCCGCGAGGACCACAATCAGAATCGCAGTTCGATCCGGTCGGTTAATGGTCGCATTCGGTGATTTCCGGTCCGGCGCCCAAATTCCTCTCCGGGAGCGCGATCGCAGGCTGCCGATGGCGATCGCATAAGGACACCGCTTCGCTAAAACAAGCATAACTTTTGCTGCGGTGGTTATCGGAATCGCTTATAAGGCCCCTATTCGGAATCAGTACTCAGAGGCGCTCGACGCCCCTTATTGCATCAGGTCATAAGACTCGTTCGGGGTCAAAAAAGCTTCGTTTCGCACTCTGAAATTGCTATTCTAGCCGATGATCTCCCAATCCAGGTTTTTTGGCAGTAGCGACTCCCTCGATAATGCGATTTTGCTGCAGAGCCCACACGCGGAGCCGCCTAGTCACAGCGATCGGAAGTTGTTTCAACTCGATGCGAGATCTCTCTCCCAGGTCGTGGATATGGGTGCCCGAAACTCGCCGATATAGTCACTCCATCAGTATATTCCCACCCCTCAGCGAAAGAATTGGGCATAACTTTTCGCACGGGCATCGGAATCGCTTATGTGACCACAATTCGGAATCGGCACTCCGAGACGGTCGACAAGGCGCTAGTTTCACAGAAATTCCGTTCCGGCGCCAAAATCCCCCCCAGAGCGTATGTACTAGTACACCGACTGCCGTACCCTCCAGTCGGACTCGGATATTTATTCGCCTGGGGTCAGAACCACCCCGAGGCCCCGATTCAGATCGGCACTTCGACCCGGTCGGTAAATGTCGCATTCCGAGATTTTCGGTCTGGCACCCAAATTCTCTCCGAGAGCGCAGTCGCAGGCTGCCGATGCGATCGCATAAGGACACCGCTTCGCTCAAACAGGCATAATTTTTCGCTGGTTATCGGAATCCGCTTATAAGACCCAATTCAGAATCGGCACCAGAGGTGCTCGATGACCCATTTTTGCCTCAGGCCATAAGACGTCGTTTCGGGGTCGAAAAACCTTCGTTTCGCACTCCGAAATTACGATTCTAGCCGACGATCTCCCCTATTTCAAGTTTTTTGGCAGTAGCGACTCCCTCGATTATGCGTCACTGGCAGAGCCCACACGCTGAGCCGCCCAGTCACAGCGATCGGAAGTCGTGTTCAACTCGACGCGAGATCTCCTCCCCAGGTCGTGGATATGGGTGCCGAACATCGCTGATATAGTCACCCCCTCCGTTTATTCCCACCCCTTCAGTGAAGAATTGGGCATAACTTTCCGCATGGCATCGGAATCGCTTATGTGACCACAATTCGGAATCGGCACTCCGAGACGGTCGACAAGGCTCTGGTTTTGTGGAATTCCGTTCCGGGCCAAAATCCCCCCGGAGCGGTGTACTAGTACACCGACTGCTGTACCCTCCGTTCGGACGCGAATATTTATTTCGCGCGGGGGTCAGAACCACCGCGAGGCCCTAATTCAGAATCGACACTTTGCGACTTGGTCGGTAGATGGTCGCATTCGAGATTTTCGGTCGGCGCCCAAATTCCTCTCCGGGAGCGCGGTCGCGAGCAGCCTGCCGATGGATCGCATAAGGACACCGCTCGCTCAAACAGGCATAACTTTTCGCGTCGGTTATCGGAATCGCTTATAAGACCCCTATTCGGAATCAGTACTCAGAGACGCTCGACGCCCCTTTATTGCCTCAGGCCATAAGACGTCGTTTCGGGGTCGAAAAACTTCGTTGCGCACTGCTGAAATTGCGATTCTAGCCGACGATCTCCCCTATTCCAAGTTTTTTAGCAGTAGCGACTCCTTGATTAGCGATTCGCTGGCAGAGCCCTTACGCGAAACCACCCAATCACAGAGATCGGAAGTCGTGTTCAACTCAACGCGAGATCTCCACCCCGTCGTGGATATGGGTGCCCAAGCATCGCCGATATGTCACTCCTCCGGTTTATTCCCACCCCTTCAGCGAAAGAATTGGGCATAACTTTCCGCAAGGGCATCGGAATCGCTTATATGACCACAATTCGGAATCGGCACTCCGAGACGGTCGACAAGGCGCTAGTTTTGCGGAATTCCGTTCCCGGGCCAAAATCCCCCCAAGAGCGTGTGTACTAGTACACTTACAGCCGTACCCTCCGGTCGGGCGCGGATATTTATTCGCCCGGGGGTCGGAACCGCCCGCGATGCCCCAATTGAGAATCGACACTTTGACACGGTCGGTAAATGGTCGCATTCGGAGATTTCCGGACCGGCGTCCAAATTCCTCTCCGGGAGGCGGTCGCAGGGGCTGATGTGCGATCGCATAAGGACACCGCTTCGCTCAAGCAGGCATAGATTTTCGCCGGTTATGGAATCGCTTATAAGACCCCTATTCGGAATCGATACTCAGAGGCGCTCGACGACCATTATTGCCTCAGACATAGGACGTCGTTTCGGGGTCGAAAAACCTTCGTTTCGCACTCCAAAATTGCGATTTAGCCGACGATCTCCCCTTTTCAATTTTTTTGGCAGTAGCGACTCCCTCGATTATGTATTCACTGGCAGAGCCCACACGCTGAGCCGCCCCAGTCAAGCGAGCGGAAGTCGTGTTCAACTCGACGCGAGATCTCCTCCCCAGGTCGTGGATATGGTGCCCGAACATCGCTGATATAGTCCCTCCTCCGGTTTATTCCCACCCTTCAGCGAAAGAATTGGCATAACTTTCCGCACGGGCATCGGAATCGCTATTGTACCACAATTCGGAATCGGCACTCCGAGACGGTCGACAAGGCTCTATTTTTGCGGAATTCCGTTCCGGGGCCAAATCCCCCCGGAGCGTATGTACTAGTACACCGACTGCCGTACCCTCCGGTCGGACGCAGATATTTATTCGCCCGGGGGTCAGAACCGCCCGCGAGGCCCCAATTCAAAATCGACACTTCGACCCGGTCGGTAAATGGTCGCATTTGGAGATTTCCGGTCCGGCGCCCAAATTCCTCTCCGGGAGCGCGGTCGCAGGCTGCCGATGCGATCGCATAAGGACACCGCTTTGCTCAAACAGGCATAACTTTTCGCTCGGTTATTTAATCGCTTAGAAGACCCCTATTCAGAATCGGTACTGAGAGCGCCCGACGCCCCCTTATCTCCTCAGGCCATAGAGTCGTCGTTCAGGGTCGAAAAACCTTCGTTTCGCACTCTGAAATTGCGATTCTAGCGGACGATCTCCCCTATTCAAGGTTTTTGGCAGTCGCGACTCCCTCGATTACGCGATTCGCTGGCGGAGCCCACACGCGGAGCCGCCCAGTCACAAGCGATCGGAGGTCGTGTTCAACTCGACGCAAGATCTCCATCCCAGGCCGTGGATATGGGTGCCCGAACATCTCCGATATAGTCACCCACTCTGGTTTTTCCCACCCCTTCAGCGAAAGAATTGGGCATAACTTTCCGTACGGGCATCGGAATCGCTTACGTGACCTCAATTCGGAATCGCACTCCGAGACGGTCGACAAGGCGCTGATTTCGTGGAATTCCGTTTCGGAGCCAAAATTTCCCCCGTAGCGTGTGTACTAGTACAACGACTACCGTGCCCACACGGTCGGACGCGGATATTATTCGCGTGGGGGTCGGAACCGCCCGCGAGGCCCCAACTCAGAATCGACACTTCGACCCGGTCGGTAAATGGTCGGATTCGGAGATTTCCGGTCCGCGCCCAAATTCCTCTCCGGGAGCGCGTCGCAAGCAGCCGATGCGATCGCATAAGGACCCACTTCGCTCAAACAGGCATAACTTTTCGCTCGGTTATCGGATCGCTTATAAGACCCCTATTCGGAATCGGTACTCAGAGGCGCTCGACGACCCCAAATGCGTCAGGCATTAAGACGTCGTTTCCGTGTCGAAAAACCTTCTTTTCGCACTCCGAATTTGCGATTCTAGCGGACGATCTCCCCTATTCCAAAGTTTTTTGGCAGTAGAGACTCCCTCGATTATGCGATTCGCTGGCGGAGCCCACACGCAGAGCGCCAGTCACAGCGATCGAAAGTCGTGTTCAACTCGACTCTAGATCTCCTCCCCAGGTCGTGGATATGGGGTGCCCGAACATCGCCGATATAGTCACCCCCTCCGGTCTATTCCCTCCCCTTCAACGAAAGAATTGTGCACAACTTTCCGCACGGGCATCGGAATCGCTTATGTGACAACAATTCAGAATCGGCACTCCGAGACGGTCGACAAGGCGCTAGTTTCACACGAATTCCACTCCATGGCCAAAATTCCCCCCAAGAGCGTGTGTACTAGTACACCGACTGTCGTACCCTTCGGTCGGACGCGGATATTTATTCACACTGGGGGTCGGAACCGCCCGCGAGGCCCCAATTCAGAATCGGCACTTCGACCCGTTCGTAAATGGTCGCTTCTGAGATTTTAGATCCGTCGCACAAATTCCTCTCTGGGAGCGCAGTCGCAGGCTGCCGATGCGATCGCATAAGGACACCTCTTCGCTCAAACAGACATAACTTTTCGCTCGGTTATCGGAATCGCTTATCAGACCCCAATTCGGAATAGGCACTCACTCAGAGCGCTCGACGCCGTCTTATTGCCTCAGGCCATACAACGTCATTTCGGGGTCGAAAAACCTTCGTTTCGCACTCCGAAATTGCGATTCTAGCCAACGATCTACCCTATTCCAAGATTTTTGGCAGTAGCGACTCCCTCGATTACGCGATTCGCTGGCAGAGCCCACACGCGGAGCCTCCCAGTCACAGCGATCGGAAGTCGTGTTCAACTCGACTCTAGATCTCCACCCCAGGTCGTGGATATGGGTGCCCGAACATCGCCGATATAGTCACCCCCTCCGGTTTATTCCCACCCCTTCAGCGAAAGAATTGGGCATAACTTCCCGCACGGGTATCGGAATCGCTTATATGACCACAATTCGGAATCGGCACTCCAAAACGGTCGACAAGACGTTGGTTTCGCAGAATTTCGTTCCAGGGCCAAAATCCCCCCTGTAGCGTGTGTACTAGTAGACCGACTGCCGTACCCTCCGGTTGGACGCGGATATTTTTTCGCCCGGGGGTCGGAACCGCCCGCGAGGCCACAATTCAGAATCGACACTTCGATCCGGTCGGCAAATGGTCGCATTCGGAGATTTCCGATCCGGCGCCCAAATTCCTCTCCGGGAGCGCGGTCGCAGGCTGCCGATGCGATTGCATAAGGACACCGCTTCGCTCAAACATGCATAACTTTTAGCTCGGTTATCGGAATCGCTTATAAAACCCCAATTCGGATAGGCACTCAGAGGCGCTCAACGCACTCTTATTGCCTCAGGCTATAAGATGACGTTTCTGGGTTGAAAAACCTTTGTTTCGCACTCTCGAACACCGAAATCGAGTCTAGCCGACGATGTCCCCTATTCCAAGGTTTTTTTACAGTAGCGACTCCTCGATTACGCGATTCGCTAGCAGAGCCCACACGCGGAGCCACCCATGTCACAGTGATCAGAAGTCGTGTTCAACTCGACGCGAGATCTCCTCCCCAGGTCGTGGATTTGGGTCCCGAACATCGCCGATATAGTCACCCCTCTGGTTATTCCCACCCTCTTCAGCGAAAGAATTGGACATAACTTTCCGCACGGGCATCGGAATCGCTTATTGACCACAATTCGTAATCGGCACTCCGATACGGTCGACAAGGCGCTGGTTTTACGGATTCCCATTCTGGGGCCAAAATCCCCCTCCAGAGCTTGTGTACTAGTACACCGACTGCCGTACCCTCCGTCGGAACGCGGATATTTATTCGCCCGGGGGTCGGAACACCCGTGAGGCCCCAATTCAGAATCGACACTTCGACCCGGTCGGTAAATGGTCGCATTAGGAGATTTCTGGACTGGCGCCCAAATTCCTCTCTGGGAGCCCGGTCGCAGGCTGCCGATGCGAAAGCATAAGGACACCGCTTCCCTCAAACAGGCATAACTTTTTGCTCGGTTATCGGAATCGCTTATATGACCCATATTCGAAATCGGTACTCAGAGGCGCTCGACGCCCCTTGTTGCTCAGGCCATAAGACGTCGTTTCGCGGTCGAAAAACCTTCGTTTCGCACTCCGAAATTGCGATTCTAGCCGACGATCTCCCCTATTCAAAGGTTTTTTGGCAGTAGCGACTCCCTCGATTACGCGATTCACTGGCGGAGCCCACACGCGGAGCCGCACAGTCACAGCGATCGGAAGTCGTGTTCAACTCGACGCGAGATCCTCCCAGGTAGTGGATATGGGTGCCGAACATCGCCGATATAGTCACCCTCTCCGGTTTATTCCCACCCTTCAGCGAAAGAATTGGGCATAACTTTCCGCAGGGGCATCGGAATCGCTTATGTGACCAATTCGGAATCGGCACTCCGAGATGGTCGACAAGGCGCTGGTTTAGCAGAATTCTGTTCCGGGCCAAAATCCCCCCCCCCCCCCGGAGCTGTGTACTAGTACACCGACTGCCGTACCCTCCGGTCGGACGCGGATATTTATTCGCCCCGGGGTCGGAACCGCCTGCGAGGCCCAAATTCAGAATTGACGCTTCAACTCGGTTGGTAAATGGTCGCATTCGAGATTTCCGATCGGCGCCCAAATTCCTCTCCGGGAGCGCGGTCGCAGGCTGCCGATGCGATCGCATAAGGACACCGGTTCGCTCAAACAGGCATAACTTTTCGCTCGGTTATTGGAATCGCTTATAAGACCCCTATTCGGAATCAGTACTCAGAGGCGCTCGCGATCCCTTATTGCCACAGGCCATAAGACGTCGTTTCGGGGTCGAAAAACCTTCGTTTCGCACTCCGAAATTGCGATTCTAGCCGACGATCTTCCCTATTCAAGGTTTTTTGGCAGTAGCGACTCCCTCGATTACGCGATTCGCTGGCAGAGCCCATACGCGGAGCCGCCCAGTCACAGCGATCGGAAGTCGTGTTCAACTCAACACGAGATCTCTCCCCAGGTAGTGGATATGGGTGCCCGAACATCGCCGATATAGTCACCCCCTCCAGTTATTCCCACCCCTTCAGCGAAAGAATTGGGCATAACTTTCCGCACGGCATCGGAATCACTTAGGTGACCACAATTCGGAATCGGCACTCCGAGACGGTCGACAAGGCGCTGGTTTCGCGGAATTCCGTTCCGGGGCCAAAATCCCCCGGAGCGTGTGTACTAGTAGACCGACTGCCGTACCCTCCGGTTGGACGCGGATATTTATTCGCCCGGGGGTCGGAACAGCCCGCGAGGCCCCAATTCAGAATCGACACTTCTACCTGGTCGGTAAATGGTCGCATTCGGAGATTTCCGGTCTGCGCCCGAATTCCTCTCCGGGAGCGCGGTCGCAGGCTGCCAATGCGTCGCATAAGGACACCGCTTCGTTCAAACAGGCATAACTTTTCGTTCGGTTATCGGAATCGCTTATAAGACCCCAATTCGGAATAGGCAATCAGGCGCTCGACGCCCCTTAAAGCCTCACGCCATAAGACGTCGTTTCGGGGTTGAAAAACTTCGTTTCGCACTCCGAAATTGCGATTCTAGCAGACGATCTCCCCAATTCTAATGTTTTTTGGCAGCAGCGACTCCCTCGATTACGCGATTCGCTGGCAGATCCCACACGCGAAGCCGCCCAGTCACAGTGATCGGAAGTCGTGTTCAACTCGACGCGAGATCTCCTCACCAGGTCATGGATATGGGTGCCCGAACATCGCCGATATAGTCACCCCCTCCGGTTTATTCCCACCCCTTCAGCGAAAGAATTGGGCATAACTTTCCGCACGGGCATCGGAATCGCTTATGTGACTACAATTCGGAATCGACACTCCGAGACGGTCGACAAGGCGCGGGTTTCGCAGAATTCCGTTACAGGGCAAAAATCCCTCCCAGAGCGTGTGTACTAGTACACTGACTGCCGTATCCTCCGGTCGGACGCAGATATTTATTCGCCTGGGGTTCGGAACCGCCCGCGAGGCCCCAATTCAGAATCGACACTTTGACCCGGTCGGTAAATGGTCGCATTCCGAGATTTTCGGTCCGGCGCCCACATTCCTCTCTCCGGGAGCGCGTCACAGGCTGCCGATGCAATTGCATAAGGACACAGCTTGGCTCAAAAAGGCATAACTTTTCGCTCGTTATCGGAATTGCTTATATAACCCAATTCGGAATCGGCACTAAGAGGCGCTCGACGCCCCATTATTGCCTCAGGCCATAAGACGTCGTTTGGGGTCGAAAAACCTTCATTTTGCACTCTGAAATTGCGATTCTAGCCGACGATCTCCCATATTCCAAGGTTTTTTGGCTGTAGCGACTCCCTCGATTACGCGATTCGCTGGTGCAGCCCACACGCGGAGCCGCCCAGTCACAGCAATCGGAAGTCATGTTCAACTCGACGCGAGATCTCCTCCCCAGGTCGTGGATATGGGCCCGAACATCGCCGATATAGTCACCCCTTCGATTTATTCCCACCCCTTTAGCGAAAGTATTGGGCATAACTTTTCGCACGAACGGAATCGCTTATGTGACGACAATTCGGAATCGGCACTCCGAGACGTGGACAAGGTGCTGGTTTCATGGAATTCCGTTCCGGGACAAGAATTCCCCCCGGAGCGTGTGTACTAGTACACCAACTGCCGTACCCTCCGATCGGACGCGGATATTTATTCGCCTGGGGGTCGGAACAGCCCGCGAGGCCCCAATTCAGAATCGGAACTTCGACCCGGTCGGTAATGGTCGCATTCGGAGATTTCCGATCCGGCGCCCAAATTCCTCTCCGGGAGCGCGGTCGCAGGCTACCGATGCGATCGCATACGGACACCACTTCGCTCAAACAGGCATAACTTTTCGCTCGGTTATCGGAAACGCTTATAAGACCCCAATTCGGAATCGGCACTCAGAGGCGCTCGATGCACCCTTATTGCCTCAGGACATAAGACGTCGTTTCGGGGTCAAAAAACCTTCGTTTCGCACTTCGAAATTGCGATTCTAGCCGACGATCTCCCCTATTCCAAGGTTTTTTGGCAGTAGCAACTCAGTCGATTACGCGATTCGCTGGCAGAGCCCACACGCGGAGCCGCCGTGTCACAGCGATCGGAAGTGGATTTTGGATTTCGAGAATGTTGAAATACGATCATCGTCGAGGGATATTCCGTAGATAAGGACTGATGAGTGTTCAACTCGACGCGAGATCTCCTCCCCAGGTCGTGGATATGGGTGCCCGAACATCGCCGATATAGTCACCCCCTCTGGTTTATTACCACCCCTTCAGCGAAGAATTGGGCATAACTTTCCACACGGGCATCGGAATCGCTTATGTGACCACAATTCAGAATTGGCACTCCGAGACGATCGACAAGGCGCTAGTTTCGCGGAATTCTGTTCCGGGGCCAAAATCCCCCCCGGAGAGTGTGTACTAGTAGACTGACTGTCGTACCCTCCGGTCGGACGCGGATATTTATTCTCCCGAGGGTCGGAACTGCCCGCGAGGCCCCATTCAGAATCGACACTTCGACCCAGTCGGTAAATGGTCGCATTCGGAGATTTCCGGTCCGGCGCCCAAATTCCTCTCCGGGAGCGCGGTCGCAGGCTGCCGATGCGATCGCATAAGGACACTGCTTCGCTCAAACATGCATAACTTTTCGCTCGGTTATCGGAATCGTTTATAAGACCCCAATTTGGAATAGGCACTCAGAGGCGCTCGAAGCCACTTGTTGCCTAAGGCCATAAGACGTCGTTTCGGGGTCGAAAAAGCTTCGTTTCGCACACCGAAATTGCGATTCTAGCCGACGATCTCCCCTATTCCAAGGTTTTTTGGCAGTAGTGACTCCCTCGATTACGCGATTCGCTGGCAGAGCCCACAAGCGGAGCCGCCCAGTCACAGCGATAAGAAGTCGTGTTCAACGTGACGCGAGATCTCCTCCCCAGGGTGGTGGATATGGGTGCCCGAACATCGCCGATATAGTCACCCTCTCCGGTTTATCCCACCACTTCGCGAAAGAATTGGGCACAACTTTCCGCCCGGGCATCGGAATTGCTTATGTGACCACAATTCGGAATCGACACTCCAAGACGGTCGACAAGGCGCTGGTTTCGCAGAATTCCGTTTTGGGGGGAAAATTCCCCCCGGAGCGTGTGTACTACTACACCGACTGCCATACCCTCCGATCGGACGTGGATATTTATTCGCCTGGGGGTCGGAACCACCCGCGAGGCCCCAATTCAGAATCGGCACTTCGACCCGGTGGTAAATGGTCGCATTCGGAGATTTCCGATCCGGCGCCCAAATTCCTCTCTAGGAGCGCGGTCGCAAGCTGCCGATGCGATCGCATACGGACAACGCTTCCTCAAACAGGCATAACTTTTCGCTCAGTTATCGGAAACGCTTATAAGACCCCGATTCGGAATCGGCACTCAGAGGCGCTCGATGCACCTTATTGCCTCAGGACATAAGACGTCGTTTCGGGGTCGACAAACCTTCGTTTCGCACTCTAAAATTGCGATTCTAGCCGACGATCTCCCCTATTACAAGGTTTTTTGGCAGTAACGACTCCCTCGATTACGCGATTCGCTGGCGGAGCCCACACACGGAGCCGCCGAGTCATAGCGATCGAAAGTCGTGTTCAACTCGACGCGAGATCTCCTCCCCAGGTCGTAGATATGGGTGCACGAACATCGCCGATATAGTCACCCCCTCCGGTTTATTCCCACCCCTTCAGGGAAAGAATTGGGCACAACTTTCCGCACGGGAATCAGATCGTTTATGTGACCACAATTCGGAATCGAACTCGGGATGGTCGACAAGGCGCTGGTTTCACGGAATTCCGTTCTGGGGCCAAAATTCCCCCAGAGCGTGTGTACTAGTACACCGACTACCGTACCCTCCGGTCGGACGCGGATATTTATTCGCCTGGGGGTCGGAACCGCCCGCGAGGCCCCAATTCAGAATCGGCACTTCGACCCGGCCGGTAAATGGTCGCATTCGGAGATTTTCGGTCCGGCGCCCAAATTCCTCTCCGGGAGCGCGGTCGCAGGCTGCCGATGCGATCGCATAAGAACACGGTTGGCTCAAACATGCATAACTTTTCGCTCGGTTATTGTAGTCGCTTATAAGACCATATTCGGAATCGGCACTCAGAGGCGCTCGATGACCCTTATTACCTCAGGACAAATACGTCATTTTGGGGTCGAAAAACCTTCGTTTCGCACTCCGAAATTGCGATTCTAGCCGACGATCTCCCCTATTCCAAGGTTTTTTGGCAGTAGCGACTCCCTCGATTACGCGATTCGCTGGCGGAGCCCACACGCGGAGCCGCCCAGTCACAGCGATCGGAAGTCGTGTTCAACTCGACGTGAGATCTCCTCCCCAGGTCGTGGATATGGGTGCCCGAACATTGCTGATATAGTCACCCCTCCGATTTATTCCCACCCCTTCAGAGAAAGAATTGGGCATAACTTTCCGCGCGGGCATCGGAATAGCTTAT
Organism: Colocasia esculenta; assembly: GCA_014218235.1. Lineage (NCBI taxonomy): Eukaryota > Viridiplantae > Streptophyta > Magnoliopsida > Alismatales > Araceae > Colocasia > Colocasia esculenta. The sequence goes on from JACBKR010002394.1 coordinate 11,986, forward strand.
GTGACCACAATTCGGAATCGGCACTCCGAGATGGTCGACAAGGCGCTGGTTTCGCAGAATTCGTTATGGGGCCAAAATCCCCCCGGAGCGTGTGTACCAGTACACCGACTGCCGTACCCTCTGATCGGACGTTGATATTTATTCGCCTGGGGGTCGGAAACGCCCGCGAGGCCCCAATTCAAAATCGGCACTTCGACCCGGTCGGTAAATTATCGGATTCGGAGATTCCAGTCCGGCGCCCAAATTCCTCTCCGGAGCGCGGTCGCGGGCAGCCGATGCGATCGCATACGGACACCGCTTCGCTCAAATAGGCATAACTTTTCGCTCGGTTATCGGAATCGCTCATAAGACCCCAATTCGGAATCGGCACTCAGAGGCGCTCGATGCACCTTTATTTCCTCAGGATATATGAGTCATTTTGGGGTCGAAAAACCTTCATTTCGCACTCCAAAATTGCGATTCTAGCCGACGATCTCCCCTATTCCAAGTTTTTTTGGCAGTAGCGACTCCTTCGATTACGTGATTTGCTGGCGCAGCCCACACGCGGAGCCGCCCAGTCACAGCGATCGGAAGTCGTGTTCAACTCGACGTGAGATCTCCTCCCCAGGTCATGGATATGGGTGCCCAAACATCGCCGATATAGTCACCCCCTCCGTTTATTCCCACCCCTTCAGCGAAGGAATGGGGCATACTTTCCGCAACGGGCATCGGAATCGCTTATGTGACCACAATTCGGAATCGGCACTCCGAGTCGGTCGACAAGGCGCTGGTTCACGGAATTCTATTTCGGGGCCAAAATTCCCCCCGGAGCGTGTGTACCAGTACACCTCTGCCGTACCCTCTGATCGGACGTTGATATTTATTCGCCTGGGGGCGGAAACGCCCGCGAGGCCCCAATTCAAAATCGGCACTTCGACCGGTCGTAAATTATCGGATTCGGAGATTTCCAGTCCGGCGCCCAAATTCCTCTCCGGAGCGCGGTCGCGGGCAGCCGATGCGATCGCATACGGACACCGCTTCGCTCAAATAGGCATAACTTTTCGCTCGGTTATCGGAATCGCTCATAGACCCCAATTCGGAATCGGCACTCAGAGGCGCTCGATCACCTTTATTTCCTCAGATATATGAGTCATTTTGGGGTCGAAAAACCTTCATTTCGCACTCCAAAATTGCGATTCTAGCCGACGATCTCCCCTATTCCAAGTTTTTTTGGCAGTAGCGACTCCTTCGATTACGTGATTTGCTGGCGCAGCCCACACGCGGAGCCGCCCAGTCACAGCGATCGGAAGTCGTGTTCAACTCGACGTGAGATCTCCTCCCCAGGTCATGGATATGGGTGCCCAAACATCGCCGATATAGTCACCCCCCTCCGGTTTATTCCCACCCCTTCACGAAGGAATTGGGCATAACTTTCCGCACGGGCATCGGAATCGCTTATGTGACCACAATTCGAATCGGCACTCCGAGTCGGTCGACAAGGCGCTGGTTTCACGGAATTCATTTTCGGGGCCAAAATTCCCCCCTTACGTGTGAACTAGTACACCGACTGCCGTACTCTCCGGTCGGACGCGGATATTTGTTCGCCTGGGGGTCGGAACCGCCCGCGAGGCCCCAATTTAGAATCATCACTTCGACCCGGTCGATAAATGGTCGCATTCGGAGATTTTCGGTCCGGCACCCAAATTCCTCTCCGGGAGCACGGTCGCACGCTGTCGATGCGAATCGCATAAGGACACCGCTTCGCTCAAACAGGCATAACTTTTCGCTCGAACAGTTGGTATCAGAGCCTAAACTTTAGGGTCCAAGGGATAGGAACATAGAATGAAACTAGATCACACGAGTCAAAATCTATCGTACCTAATGTGAGCTTGGGTAGAACATGGGAATAGAAGTCACATGTGATATATTTAGATGACTGACCTATATTATTATCTTGAAGTACTTATTACCTCAATGGCCGATGAACGTGCCCAGGCTAGGACATGCAACAACAATACAGAACTTGACTCGGGCTATCCTGCAAGCCACCCAGGGTGGAGGTAACCGCGGAGCCGGTGATCTCCATCGAAATTTTTGGAATATGGATCCGCCTAGGTTTGGAGGGAGTACTGACCCAGATGTTGCTGAACACTGGGTTAAGGAAATTGAAAGGATTTCAGGGTCATGCAATGCACGGACCAGAACAAAGTACTACTGGCGACTTTCCAATTGGAAAAGGATGCCAGGGCAGGTGGGAGTCGGTAGAAGCAACACTGAATGGCCAGCAACTGACATGGGCTCAGTTCATTGAGCAATTCAACACCAAGTACTTCTCTGAGAGAGTCAGGAGCGAAAAGCAGCCGAATTTGCGGCTTTGAAGCAGAGAGGACTCAATGTACCCGAGTACGAGGCCCAATTCTCTCGTCTGTCCCGATATGCTGTTCACTTAATTGGGACAGAAAGGATGAAGTCAAAATGCTTTCTGAATGGCTTTAGGCCCCAGTTCATCACTCAACTGGCGCCAATGGACATTCAGACCTATGCTGACATGGTAAAGAAGGCTCAGTTACTGGAGGATGCCATGGAGACTGCTGAAAGAATTACGGGAAAATCTGTGAAAAGGGAGCAAGTGTCTTCTACAGGAAGGTATCAGCCAACTTTGGGAAGAAAAGGCCCAGTGGCGGGTAAATGAACCAGCTGATAAAAAGCCAAAGGAGTTAGGAAAGCAAATAGTGGTGACGACAGGAGAAAGGTGCAAACACTGTGACAAAGCTAGTCACCGGTCTGAACAATGCTGGAGAGCGCAAGGGAGATGCCTGCGCTGTGGTAGTCGTGACCATAGGATCTCAGACTGCCCAATACTGAAAGAACAAGCCCCTCAGGACAACGTCCGAATGGACAGAAGAGGCAAGGCCGCTTGCAAGCTATTCAGGAACCAGAAGCTGTTGAAGAAGGATGATTCGTGGAAGGTACACTTACTATTCTTTCCTGACCCATATGTTCTCTTTGATACGGGAGCTACGCATTCCTTTATATCTCAAACATTTGTTGATACCCTACCTGTGAAACCCGTCCCAATGAAATCCGGAATAGTTGTGTCAACCCCGATTGGTCCTGGAACCAATCTTACAAACCATATGCCATCCAGTGAAGTGTTGATTGAACCCAAAACCTACCAGCAAATTTAATATGTATGGACATGGCGGGGATTGATGTGATACTGGAGCAGACTAGATGTCTAAACATGGGGCTAGTATAAATTGCAGGAGAAGTCGGGTAACCTTTAGCCATTACCCAAAACTAGTGTTCACAGGGGATAGAAACCGCAGGAGATTGTCACTTATCTCTGCACTACAAGCCAAAAGGATGATGAGGAAAGGTTGTATGGCCTTTCTTGCTGCTGTTGTCATCGCAAAGAAGGAAGTCAAAGTTGAGGACATCCACGTTGTCAGCGAATACGCTGATGTTTTCCCCGAAGACTTGCCAGAATTCCTCCTGAGCGAGAGGTCGATTTTACCATCGAGTTGGTCCCTGGAGCAGCACCAGTATCTAGGGCACCATATAGAATGTCCCCCCAGAACTGAAGGAACTAAAAGAGCAATTGATGGAATTGTTAAGAAGGTTTCATCTGACCAGCCATCACCATGGGGTGCACCTGTCCTCTTCGTCAAGAAGAAAGATGGGTCGATGAGGCTATGTATAGATTACAGACAACTAAACCAGTTAACTATATCAAAAACAAATACCCTCTGCCAAGGATTGATGAGTTGTTTGATCAATTATCTGGAGCTAGATACTTCTCTAAAATAGATCTCAAATCCGGTTATCATCAATTGAGGATCAAAGAAGAAGACATTCACAAGACAGCCTTCCGAAGCAGGTATGGGCATTATGAATTCATTCTTATGCCTTTTGGACTAACAAATACCCCTGCAGTTTTTATGTAGTTGATGAATAGCATTTATCTCCCATTCTTGATAAATTTTTGGTGGTATTCATCGATGATATATTATCTATTCCAAGACAAGGGAAGAGCATGAGGAGCATTTGAGGATCTCATTACAGATTTTAAGGGAGAATAAATTATATGCCAAGCTAAGTAAATGTGAATTTTGGCTTGAGGAGGTATCCTTTTTAGGACATGTGGTAACCAAGGATGGTATCGCTATTGATCCATCGAAGTTTGAGGCTATACTGAAATGGGAAAGACCGACAAGCGTCACTGAGATCAGGAGCTTCCTAGGTCTAGCAGGATATTACCGAAGGTTTATAAAGGATTTCTCCAAGATTGCAGTGTCGTTAACCAACTGACCCGGAAGGAATCTGTTTGTGTGGACCGAGGAATGTGAAGAAAGCTTTAACAACTTGAAGAAGTGTCTGACTACTGCTCCTATCCTCGCCTTACCCACTGACAAGGGAGGATTTGAAATTTATTCAGATGCTTTTGGAATAGGTCTGGGATGCGTCTTAATGCAACAAGGGAAGGTAATAGCATATGCCTCAAGACAGTTGAAGATCCACGAAGTGACCTATCCGGTTCATGACCTGGAGTTAGCAGCCATAGTATTCGCCTTGAAGATCTGGAGGTATTATATCTATGGTGAGCAATTTAAAGTCTTTTCTGCTGACCAAGAGTTTGAAATACTTGTTCTCACAGAAGGAGCTTAACATGAGACAAAGAAGGTGGTTAGAGTACCTTAAGGACTTTGACTTTTCCATTCAATATCACCCTGGGAAAGCCAATGTAGTGGCTGACGCTCTAAGTTGACAACCAGGAGCTATGCTAGCTAGTATGATGCTGGGCGAATGGAAGTTACTGGAGCAATTTGTAAGTTTGAACATAGACGTGGGAAAGAAGGAAAAACAAGTAATGATTTCAAATCTCCAATACAATCCGATCTACTGACCGAAATCAAGGAGAAACAGGAGAGGATCCATTCTTAGTTGAGATTAGGGAGAAGCTAGAGCAAAGACTTGACTTTACTCTATCAGCAGAAGGAAGATTATTATTCCGAGGTAGAACATGTGTCCCTGATCATGGAGAACTCAAGAAGAGGTTATTGAATGAAGCTCACCAGTCCAAGAACACGATTCATCCAGGATCAACAAGATGTACCAAGACTTAAAAAGGTCGTACTGGTGACCAAACAGAAAGGGATGTGGCCGATCATGTTCGTACTGTTTAACATGCATGAAAGTCAAGGCCGAGCATTTCCGTACAGCTGGTGGACTGCTACCACTAGAAATTCCGGAGTGGAAGTGGGATAGCATTGATATGGACTTTATCATGGGATTGCCTAAGACTAGAGGTGGTATGGATGCAATTTGGGTAATAGTTGATCGATTGATTAAGTCGGCTCACTTCTTGCCGATTAAGAGTACCTGGTCAGTAGATGTATTGGCTACACTATATGTTAAGAAGTAGTCAGATTGCATGGGGTTCCATCTAATATATATCGGATCGGGACCCTAGATTTACTTCACACTTCTGGAAGGGATTGCAGGCAAGTAATGGGTACTAAACTAAATTTTAGTACTGCTTTCCATCCTCAAACTGATGGGCAAACTGAAAGGACCAATCAAATTGTGGAAGATATGCTTCGTGCTCTGGTGCTAGATTTTAAGGACGATGGGATGATCATTTGTACTTGATGGAGTTTGCATATAACAACAGCTATCAGACAAGTATCAGATGGCTCCATTTGAAGCCTTATATGGCAGAAGTTGCAGATCACCCCTTTGTTGGGAAGAGGTTGGGGAAATCAATGGGTTGGACCCGACTAATTGAGGCGACTATCAGGAAGGTTCAGATTGTCAGGAACGTCTGAAGATAGCACAATCCAAACAGAAGAGTTATGCGGACAAGAGAAGGAGAGAACTGGAATTTCAGGTTGGCAAACATGTTTTCTTGAAGGTCTCACCTTCAAGGGGAATACAAGATTTGGATCAAAGGGAAGTTGAGTCCCAGATTCATAGGGCCATTTGAAATTCTGGAAAGGATTGGTCAGGTGGCGTATCGACTTGCACTACACCACAGCTGGTGAACGTGCATAATGTGTTCCACATATCCATGGCGGAAGTACTTATTCAATGCCAACCATGTAATCAACCATGAGGACTTGGAGATTCGGGAGGACCTGACTTATGAAGAGAAGCCGATCAAACTGTTGGTCGGAAGATTCAACGACTCAGGAATCGTACCATACCTATGGTGAAGGTCCAATGGAGTCGAGATGGAGTTACTAATGCTACCTGGGAAACGGAGGAAAGAATGAAGAAAACCACCCAGAACTATTCTCAGGTACGAACTACACCATTATGCGTAAATTTGGGGACCAAATTTCTTAAGTGGGGAGGATGTAACACCCCGGAATTTAGTGATTTAAAAATTTTCGAATAAAGGGGAATAAATTAAATAAACAGATTGGAAAGACTTCCAACACCATGTATTATTGATACATTAACAAGATTTGGGCCAATGAGCACATTTGACCCAAGGATGAAAACTAGACAGGAAATTACCCAGAAATTCGTGTATGTAATTATGCAGTAATTAGGGAGGGTAATTTAGGGTTAAAATATGGGTGATTAGTCATGTAAGGTAAGCCACAACCGAACCCAACCCCAATTGGTGGTTTCCTAAACCGTTGCTACCTCCTTTGAAGGAAAGAGTCCCAAATTTCTTGGAAAGCAGGAAACAAAACTCGTAGACCTAGTCTTGTTAGGACTTGTAATACAACCTAAATCTATAAGAACTCGTCCTTAAACTCTTGGGGAAGGTTTAACAACGAGTTGGGGTCGTTTGGAGGCAGGCTAGGGCTTCAGAGGAGAAGGAGAAAGGCTGAGAACCCGGAGCTTCATCCCCCTTCATCCTCTGTTGCGTCCAGAACGTCGACTGGTCTTAGATCTTCATAAAGGTAGGTGTTCTCAGGCCAAGATTAAAGGAAACCAACACCATCATGTAGTTCTCTGAGTCTAGGTACATTTGCACTTGGTTTGACTAGTTTTCATGGAGTATACATTGTGTATTCGCAGTTTTCCCTAAGTCGTGCACAGTTAGGGCTTTTCCCATTCTTCTTATTATGCACATGATTCAAGACCGAATTTGACTAAACTTCCTTCATGAAAGTTCTTCTATTTGTAGTCACGATCATCTTTTATGTTGGATATTTTATCCAAAAGTCTTTCTTTAGAGAGTTACAAGCATGGTAACAGAGTCATTGCATGATACTGCGATTTCGGGCTACACTTAGCTTTCTATTCTTCATATGTTTTCTCAGAATTTGAGACCGAATTAGATCAAACCTCCAACATAAAAGTTCTTATACTAGTTGTCCTCGTCATCTTTTGTGTTGAAAATTTTGTCTAAATGTCATTCGTTAGAGATTTATAAGAGGGAAAGTGAATCGCTGCATGAGACTTGTTTTCTGGTTACACTGGAGTCATATGTTTTTGTCTGTGAGGGCCACTAGTGTCGACACTACCTGACTAGTGTCGACACACTGTCCCAAAACAGCTCAGAAGGTGTTCTGGGAAGGTCTCTATGTCGACACTACCTGATCTAGTGTCGACACACTGTCCCAGTTTGACCCAGAAAGTTTCTGGGAGCTGATCTAGTGTCGACACTACCTGATCTAGTGTCGACACACTGTCCCATATTGGCCAGAAGGTTTTCTGGAAGCTGTCTCTAGTGTCGACACTACTTGATCTAGTGTCGATACTACTTGATCTTTTTTCCTTGTATTTGAAGCACTGTGTCGACACTACCTGAACTAGTGTCGACACTACTTGACCAGTTTTGCATTATTTGTGTCTTGTGTTTGAAGCATCATGTCGACACCACTTGATCTAGTGTCGACACTACCCCTACAAGATTTTACATATTTGGGTCTGATCATTCCATGATGTCTACAAACATGTGCATGATGTTATATAGTATGCATGGACCTAAAATTAATCAACCTATTGAGAAAATGGTAATGATACGAATATGATTCTAATGTGTAATTTTGATTGTCCTATGCTCATTGGATTATCTTATGATCTTACCTATTGTCAATTGATAAGATAAGAATATGATGTGAATATGGGGATGAATACATGTTAGTATGGACATGTTAGTGAAGTTAATATCATGATTTGCATATGAGTTTCAATAGTTACATGCTTTCCGGTGTTAAATTAATTATCTGTTCATATGCATACATGTTAGGAAAGCACATGTTCTACATATGATCTGTCTTTAGAAACATCCTCATGTCAAGACATTAATGAATTATGAAACATAAGATACGTCGTTGTCCTGCCTTGTTCTTTTGAGCTGTTGTCATACCTTGGCTCTATGAATGATCATGTTCCTTTACTACGAGCTTGTTATTGAAACTCTGTGGCCATAATATGAATCTGTTGTTCGGCACAACGTGGGACTTCGGTCCAATTTGACTAATGCCTGTGCAATAAGGGCCCTGTCTGGTCCTGGGGAGAGCACCCCACGTACTTATTAACCGCGGGAGTATGGACTTGTGGTGCGTGGCATGGCACTGATACGATATGCAAGATTTGTGTGAATGTGCCTTTGTTTGATATGATAAGTCTGATTTGATCTGATATGATATGATTTGATATGATACGTCTGATCATGTGAACGCATGATATCCGTCTGATTATGGCCAATCTCTTTTGATATGATTCTATTCTTGAAATATCTGTCCATTGTATATGAAACTCGACATTTGATCTGATATGATACCCGTTCTACTCTACTATTCAACTTGTTAGAAAAGCATGCATTGTCATCATATTCATATGCATATCTGCCTATTTAAAATGTTAATCATGTATACTAGTGCCCGCACAATATTGAGATGTAAATCCTACTGAGCTAGTTGGCTCACCCCTATCATCTTGCCCTTTTTCAGGTATTGATGAGGAACCAGTGGAGTCAGATGGGATAGGGCAGAGTGACGAGCACTTGTCATATGAGTATTTTCAGCTTAGAAATAGAAATTTGAGTAGTCGATGTATTAGAGAAACGTTGTTATTTGATTAATAAACCTTTTCAGTCAATTCTTCTTATGTGAGGTTGTATCTAGTTGAATGGAATGGAATAAAGCATACTTTTTGTGACCATGTTATAGTCTCGAATGTGTTATTATATTCAATTATGACTCGCGCTATTCAACTGTGATACGCCTGTTTGTATCATTCACGTCCCCCGGTATTTATTCCGCTGCTAAATATCGGGGCGTGACACAGGCCCAAGCTCCCTAAAGTGAGGCACTGGAACAGGACTAGCTGGGGCCCAGTACGTCTACTGGTGTTCGTACCCCCAACCACGAGTGCGCTACAAGCGACTGCACACCCACAAACACAAGCCGCTGCCCTATTATCGTCTTTCCCTCAGCCGGATGTACAACTCAAACACAGGAGTGAGGGTGTCCAGGAAGACAACACAGACCTCGATAGTACCACACTGTACCGGGACAAACCCCGAGCACAACAACACACGTGCCTGGCTCACAAAGAACCTGGGGTACTCGACTAGAGAGGCATTCTGAATAGGCGCCGGACCACCACACTCGGCAAGCTCAAACCATGATATATATACACACATAATCTTTAGTTATAATTCACAATATACTTGCGTTAGGAATAGCTTAACACCAGTTACTATGCGACCCTCAAGCTATCCTATACCAACACATACACAAACCTTACTCATATAACCCAATCTTGCCTATCATCGGTCACCTTGTGACCTCCATAGGAACACACAATATTTAACACGTAATTCATTATATTATTCCTCGAAAGACAACAACAAACTAGGGCTAAGTCGGTGTGGACCTTCACTGCCCAAACATTACAATATAACCACATAAATCACATTATAATAATCATAATATCGACCTCTAGTCATGCTTACACATGCATGTCATCCGAATCATAAAAACACTTCCAAATCTTGGCTAGGCTCACACAAGAACCTCACTGCCATAACACCACAAACTCACCACAATTTTTGGAATAGAATTAACACAATAATGTACAATGTGCCATGCACACACAAACCACATGTACAACACCCAAACCACGTAGACACCATGTGTATAATACACTAACCAGGTGCAACACATGTCCAACACCATAAATCGCGGAAAAAGGAAACACAGCTTGCTGGGAACTCACCAGCGGTAGACGGCAACATCGACCGTCACTAACGAGGGACTAACGGCAACATCGATTGTCGTCTAATAGGTCAATGGCAACATAATGGACGTCTAACAAAAGTAGATGGTCACCTATTGGCCGTTTACTTAAACTCAGTGGCAACGTACTTTGCCGTTTATATTTTACCTGGAACCTAACGGCAACCAATCTTGCCGTCAAGATCTTCCCTGAAGAGTTTTAACGGCAAACGATCACGTCGTTTATCTCTTCCCTGAAGAACTCAACGTCAACATCCTTGACGTTGACTTCTTCAGCTCCCAGTAGCTGAACCAGCCACAAACCACATCCCCTGAGAGCATTCCAGCCCTCAAAACCGCGACGTGATGAAGAGGGACACTTCCTCTCATCACCACACACCACCGCAATGCCGGAAAAACACGATCCAATGTATGGATCGGCCAAACCACCCTAAAACCCGACAGAAAGGAAAACCTCCCCAAAATCACGATTCCACGCAAATCACACGCAATAGGCATGGAATAACCACAGAGAAGCTAAAGGGTTTATGTCCCTACCTCAGAAACGCATATAAACCCCATAGAACCTCGATTTGCACCGAACCCCCAGGAGCTTCCTGCGAACACCGCCCTTAAATCCGTCATTTCCCGCCTGATTTGCCGCTGCCACGCACACCACGGCCTTCCCACATGCTCCCGTCGACCGCCCGAAGTAGTGAAGAGGCACAAGGGTGAAGGTGGGGGAACAGGAGGGAAGAAGTGGGGAAAGAAGAAGGCTCGGGTTGCCCCTAAAAACACAGGCGCCTCAAGTTAACGTCAACCTCTGACGCCGATAACCGAACCGCCACAACTAGGCGTCCACCTCTCTTGCCGCCAAGTTCATGCAATGGAATTCACTAGTACCAATGGTAGACGTCCACATCTATGGACGCCAAGAACATGTTAACGGCAGTACCCTAGCCGCCAACACACAGTCAACGTCACACATCTGGACGCCAACACACTGTCGACGTCAGCATCCTTAGATGTCAACAGGCACAAACCCTCGACCCAACCCGTAAGGATCCGAGCCCAATGAACCTGAGACGTCACAGCGAAGAACAAGAACATGACACAATCCTATCGCAACAAGGACCAGAACGCGATGCAGGTCAATGTTGCGACCTGAACCAGAGAACTTGTGGGCTATTTGGGCTAAAACCGTCGGCCCACAACACCCACAAACACCAACCAAGGCCACAACCAAGGCCCAATGACCCACATTGGCCAAGGGCACCACACTGGACCCACTAAACACGGATCCACGACGATCCGAAAAACGCGCGACGTTACAATATTATCACCTAAAAAGAACTGTCGTCCTCGACAATCAACACAAACCATAATAAACTGGACTATCACCTAAAAAGAAATAAAATTGTATACAGAACAAGAAGGATATTCTTTCTCTGTATCAGCCTTTCAATTCATCTGTCCATTTCCATCCTTGCTTTGCTCTTTCTTTTCTTTCAATTCATTTCACAATTACTCTGTTCTGTCGATTCCATTACCTTTCCTTACCTTTCAATTGTAGGCGATTCTACCTTGCCAATGGCGCTTTATCTCCTTGGACTGAACCTACTTTCACATTTTCTGGGCTGTGTTTGCAACATTTCTTTCCGGACCATTTCTTTCTGCTCAAATCCTTTCATTTTATTCCACTAACTTTGGATGTTCTTTCGTGCTAAACCTTGCTTAAATTCTCGAGTTTCTTAATGCCATTTCATTACTCACTTATCATTACCAGCCATTATCCTGCTTCATCTGCATTCACATACTTAACTGTCTGACCTGTAGGTTGCGGTCCCACCACGCTTTTGCTGCGCCACTCTGATCACACTGACACTTTTGCAAAATATTCCACAATTTTTGTTCTCATTATTACTTTCAATTATTTTCTTCTGGCTTCAACTGTATTCATTTCTAACTTTAACTGCTTCCCAAATCATCTTATTCAATTAATTCAAGTTGAAAATATTGCTGCAATTTCTGACTTGCCAAACCGCTATTGACATGTTGTATTTTTCATATACCTTTCTTGATTTACTGACATTCTCTATCTAATATCATAATTACACAGCTTAACCGATGAGGCCTCGCACCGATCCAGCTAACGCCAAACTCATGGTGGGCAATCTGTATTTTCTGCATCGTCTGCAAGCTCTGGAAGGTCCGGGTTCAGCGGGTGTTTCCGGGCGCAATTCCGCCTCACCTCCTCGCTAGGGTCCGGGGCTGGTATTTACTATACCAAGCACCGACCGGACAGGATGCAGATTGAGCTGGCGAAGAAGTATTCCAACAACAAAGGTTGGATGAAGTGGCTCTTCTTCGTCAAGCGACGCGATGGTGCAGAGTGGGGGTTCCCGACCAGAGTCCAAACGGCGGGGAAGGATACGTACCCCTACCTGATCCAAGATGAAGCGAAAGCTTCGGATAGCCTGAACCGAGCATTCGTGCGCAACGGGGAGGGCTACCTGACGGAGTTCCAACTCGTCCAGCATGGTCTGAGATGACCATGGAGTAAGTACCCGATCACGCTGTAGTAGTATGTCTGTCGCATAGTTGTCTTCTGACTGTGCGCTTTCCCCCTCTTTGGCTTGCAGATGCCGAGGAGGTAGTAGCTGGTCAGACAAGGAGGCAATGAGGATCACGCCGAGCAGATCGCCATCACCCCTCATTTGGTGTTTGAGGGCGATGACGTTTCTGCTGTGATAAGGATTCCTACTGTGGTAAGGGCTCCTTCCTCGGTGACTACTGCCATAACGGGGCCGACTCCTGCAGAGGGGAGTCCTGCTAGAAGCTAGCCAGTCGCCGCGAAGAGGCCACAGAAGATCCGGTTGAAGAAGAAGGCAGTAATGAAGGCTGCTGCGAGGGTGGTTTGCCGTCCTTGATTGAGTAAGGAGGAGCAAACCAGCCCCAGAACGAAAAGAGGAGACCGTGGTCTCCGAGCAGCAGACGCCCGAGGACGGAGCAGAAGAGGAGGAGGTGGACCAGCAACCTCTGATGAGGAGGAAGAGGAAGAGGCAGCTGGAGGAGGCCGTGCCGTGAAAGCCATCCCTGGACGACGAGGAGGATATTGAGGGAGAGATCCCTCATCTTGCAGCGCTGAGAAGCGCAAATCTGAAATGGCCACCGAACTGGGGCTCGTCGCGGTGAGAGATGGGTCGGGGAGCTCGTCCGAGGAATGGACAAGGACATCTGCACCCCAAGACCCCGTTGAGGGTCATCCATAGGAGGTGGTTCTGACGGGGGCCTCGAGCACTGGTGCCGGCGAGCGGAGTGCTGCGCTCGTTGGTGGGGAGACAACCATGCAAGGGGGCGAAAAAGCCCCGTGTATTGCTGAAGTACATGAGGGGGCCGTCTCCTCAGCAACACAGCCCCTGCAGTCGTGGAAAGAAGTTTGACGACGACGCCGCCCTGCCCGTGGAGAGGACTTCGGTGACGACAGACGCCTTGCCCCCCATTCCCCCCACTGAGGCGACTGTTGAGGCGATAGCACAAATAGTCGGCGCGGGTGGCAATGGAGCCGAACAAGTCGCCGAGACGAGGAGGGTGGCCCCAGAAATCTCCCGTCGTCGCGGAGAACCAGGAGGTGGTGGCCGAGGTCCCCAGAGTGGTTGAAGGAGGCCCTTCCGCAGGGCAAGTGAGCCAAGCTGCCGAGGACTAGGTCACTTCTGAAGAAGATCGGAGGCCTCTCTCTGAAGAAGATCGGAGGCCTCTCTTCCAAGTGCTGGGGCGGAAGTCGCCAACGCTTCCTTCAGAGGCCATGCTGGAGGCAGCCCCTGAGCGCTTCAAAGGACAGACGTCGAGGGTCCTTCCTCCGTGTCCAACTGCGTCCTAGTTGGAAGTGCTGGTGCGGTGCCAGCAACTGAGCCCGAAGGAGACCCCCGAGCACTCAAGTGGAGTCTATCGCCTAAAGCGCCCCGTTGAGCATGACGATGATGACGTCAATGTAGGGCGTTGACAGATGAATCACGAATTCCCTGGGCGTGCTAAAAAGCTTGCCATGCACGCCCAGAATCAGAAACAACTGTGGGAGGTAGAGTCTGCCTTCTGAAATGATCTGGTGCAATAGCATAAGGCTCGCGAAGCTGAGCAGTAGAGTGAGGTGAATAACCTCAAGGACGCGCTTCGGGCTTCCAAGCTCCAGCTGACCGTTGCATGCGCAGAGAAGGAGGCGCTTGCTCGTGCCCTGGCTGACGCGAAGGACCGAGGAGTGGCCGAGTACAAGGTGAGCCCGTGCTTCAAGGAAGACTTGGAGCAGTTTGGGGCCCACTGCTACAAGGTGGGTCTTGATGCTGGAAAAGAGCTCGAGCGGGGGCTTGCAACAACCGACCATGCCCGAGAGGCATTTGAGGCTGCAGTGGGGGAGTGCAAACGCCGAACTAAAGATGCTCGTCTAGACGGAGTACGCTTTTCCCAGTTCCAGTCAGGGCGAATGCCTTCTGCAGATGATGACGTCGGCGCCTCCAGACAGGTCCTTGAATGTATCTGTCTTCCCTTTCCGTTTGGTAGCTCGGCTAGAGCGAGCTCTTGTACAGATTTGAAAAGATCTCATCTTTTTTTTATGGCTTCGCTTTTTCTATCTCCATCCCTTGTACATGTTCTGTTCGAATTGCAATTCGTTGGTCGTTTAGAAGGGTTTGCAGTTACCGCACGGGTTGTTTGGAACTGTCGAGGAGTTCCGACCAGGGGTGTTGTGCGGAACGCTACATACTTGATGGTATCGCCCTTAATCCTTTTGAGCTGAAAAGCTTTGAACAGGATGGCTTTGGATACCAATTCAAGCCGACCGAAAGAACGGGAGGAGAGAAGTAGGATGCCGAACAGAAAGCTTTTATAAGTAATAAGCCTTCAAATTGGACACATGCCAGGTTCTGGGTATGGCTCCGCCACTAGGAATAGTTAGCTTGTAAGAGCCTTTTCCAAGAACCTGGGTGACCTGATATGGTCCTTCCCACTTGGGGGCGAGCTTGCCGGTTTCTCTTCAGGGATATGATGTCGAGCAACGGCGGAGAACGAGGTCACCTTCGAAGAAGCGCCTTTCCTGAACTCGGGAGTTATAATATTGCGCAAGTCGTTGTTGGTAGTAGACTAGTCTGATGCTGGCGTCACTTTGGCGTTCGACAAGTATGTCTAAGTTTTCCCTAAGCGCGTGATTATTGGCGGCCTCGTCGAAGTGAGTCGTCCGAAGAGTGGGGAGAACTACTTCTAAAGGTACAACGGCCTCTGTGCCGTAGGCCAAATGGAAAGGGGTCTCCCCGGTGGCTACCCGAGCAGTCGTTCGATGGCACCACAATACGTTGGGGAGTTCGTCAATCCATGAACCTCCCGCAGCCTCAACTCTTGTGCGAATCCCGTGTAGCAACGTTCAGTTGGCGTTTTCAACCAAGCCGTTTGCCTAGGGGTGTGCAACTGAAGTGAAGTGGTTGTAGATGCCAAGCTCAGAGCATTTCTACTTGAAGAAAGTGCTATCGAACTGTTTTCCATTGTTGGAAGTAATCACCCTGGGGACGCCGAAGCGGCAAAGGATGTTCTTCCAGACTAACTTCCATGCAGCTCAGTCCGTGATGGTAGAAATGGGTTCTGCCTCGATCCATTTGGCGAAATAATCGATGGCAACGAACAGGAATTTCTTCCACCCTTGAGCTTCTGGAAAATGACCCAAGATGTCAATGCCCCATCTAGCGAAGGGTCGAGGTTCGAACAGGGTATGAAGTTGTTCGGCAGACTGCTTGATAAGCTGACCGAACTTCTAACACTCCGGACACCTTCTGATGAAGGACATGCAATCCTTTTGCAGAGAAGGCCACCAGAATCCGGCTCGAATGATGCTGCGCGCCAGCGTTCTGCCCCCCAAGTGGCTTCCGCACAACCCTTTGTGGGCTTCTTCGGTAGCTGATGCTGCCTCAATGGGGCTGAGGCACCGCAGAAGAGGTCTCGAGAGGGATCGTTGGTACAGTTGACCTTCTATGAGGGTGAACCTCTGGGAGCGCAGCCTAATCTTGCGGGCTTCGCCTTGGTCAGAGGGAAGCTTGGGGCTGGAGGATTAGCCTCGATGGCGGCTACATCTACCTCTATGCTCGGCGAGGGGAGCTCTTCTATGATACGAAGCGAGAAGGGGCGACGTCGCCTGAAGATGACAACTTGGCGAGTGCATCGGCCCGCACATTCTGCTCTCGAGAAACATGGATAATTTCGAATTAAAGGAGACCCTCTGTTCGGCTCTTCACCTGCTGGAGGTATTGTGCCATGCAGGGCTCCCTTGCTTCGAAGTGTCCGCTTACCTGGCTGGCAACCAATTGCGAGTCACTGAAGACCCGTAGTCGGAGTGCTCCGAGGTGCCTAGCCATTCGAATTCCGGACAACAGCGCTTCGTACTCGGCAACATTGTTGGAGGCGGAGAAGCGGAACCTCAGAGCATATTGGAACTCTAAGCCCTCCGGGGAGGTGAGAACCAAGCCAGCTCCGCTTCCAGCAACACAAGAGGACCCGTCCACGTAGAGCTCCCATGGGGGCTCGATGGCCAATGGAAGGTCCTGCTTGGTCGGAAGGGTGCATTCCGCGACGAAATCTGCCAACGCTTGCGCCTGATGGCCGTCCTTGGACGGTAGCTGATGTCAAACTCGCCTAGCTCATGACCCATTTGATGAGCCTTCCGGAAGCCTCTGGCCACTGAAGATGAGCTTTAGTGGCTGGTCGGTAAAGACCGTCATGGAGTGGGCCTGAAAATAAGGCCTAAGCTTCCGCGCGGCTGTGACCAGAGCCAAGGCAAGTTTCTCTGCTCGGGGTACCTTCTTTCAGCTTCCTGAAGGACCCTGCTAATGTAATAGATGGGACGCTGGGCCGCTCCCTCTTCTCTGATCAATACTGCACTGATGGAGTGTTCGGTAACCGAAAGTATACGAACAAGGGTTCACCGAGCACATGCTTCGAGAGAACAGGTGGGGCTGCCAGATATGCCTTCAACTCAGCAAAGGCAACTTCACAGTCCTCGGACCACCATACATGCCCCCTTGCTGTGAAGAGCCTCAGGGTCCTCGCAGCAATTTGAAGAAGTTGAAGCTCCTCTCTGCTGCTCGGGACATGAATCGGTTGAGTGCGGCTAGACGTCCAGTCAAACGTTGGACGTTGCGCACTGTCTTAGGGCTGCTCATTTCAAGTATTGCTTGGATTTTCTTAGGGTTGGCCTCTATTTCTCTCTTTGAGACGAGGAAGCCGAGGAACTTACCTGAGCGTACTCCAAACGCACACTTGGCTGGGTTGAACTTCATGATGTACCTTCGCAAAGTTGCGAAGTTCTCTTCGAGGTCGGAGATGTGGTCGGCGCTTGGGAGCGTTTTGACCAACATATCGTCGATGTAGACCTCCATGTTTCGCCCAATCTGCAACTCGAACATCTTGTTGATTAGTCGCTGGTATGTTGCACCAGCATTCTTCAGACTGAAGGGCATCCTGGTAAAACAGTACAAGCCCAGGTCGGTGACAAACGTGGTGGCGTCCTGGTCCGAGGATGCATGCTAATCTGATGATAACCAGAGTATGCGTCCAAAAATCTGAGAAGCTCATGTCCGGACGTTGCATCCACCAACTGGTCGATGCGTGGAAGAGGAAAATTGTCCTTGGGTGTAGCCTTGTTAAGATCTTTGTAGTCCACACATACGCGCCATTTATCATTAGCTTTGCGTACGAGGACTACATTGGAGATCCACCTTGGGTACTGGGCTTCCCGGAGGAGCCCAGTGGCCGGCTTTTGACAACGTGATCCTAGATCACAATCTGCCATTCTCGTTGACGGTCGCCTCCTCTGCTGTACTGGTGGGACCCGGGGGTCCAAGCGAAGGCGATGCACCATTACTTCCGGAGGATGCTTGGTAACTCGTCATCCAACCACGCAAACACATCTAAATTGTCTTAATAGGAATGCCTTGTAGCGCTGCTGTTCGGCTTCCGGCAGTAGTGCGCCAATGTAGAGAACGTGTTCGGGGTCATCGCCCACCCGAACAAGAAGCAAGTCTTCGGCGGGAGTTCCTCGGCTAGTAGATGTAGACACGCGAATTTGGATCCACCGCGGGAAAATTTTATATTGCGCCGTAACACCACAAATGGCCCTCCTTTTTCCTTGCAAGAGTAGTTTCCCAATATTTCTGGATCTCGCCCATTCTTTCTCGGTGCTTCCCCAGGTGGTTCAGTCGCGGATCGACTTGCGCGGTCAGGTCGCGGATCGACCTGCACGGTCAGGTCGCAGGGGTCTGGGGCCAGTGCCCCCGGAAGGTAAATTTGATTAAGGCACAGCTTCATTGATTCGCGTCCACTACAGTGGATGCCTTTTAAACGTGGCGGTCATGATGGACGCGATTTAGGTCCTTAATGCGGCGGGCAAAGCCAACGTGTTTAAGAGCCTTTTCCGTCATGTGTTTTAATCAGAAACGCATCCGCCTGACACAACGCGATTTAAAAGTCAAAAAGGTCTGGCCCGATAAGACGTCGTGCATGTCCGTAATCATGACAAAATTCTGAAATCGCGTCCTCTGAGGGCGCCGCGATTATAAAGTCAAACACCTAACCCCTACGGCTGCGTCAGGCACATTTATGAGCCGATTGCCTCGAAACCATGCAAGTTTGAATCGCGGCGGGCCAGGCGGACGCGATTTAAGTCGTAGCGGCCTGGCCAGACACGATTCAGAAGCATAGCCGCAGGCTACGACCATCATGCGCCTATCACATCGGTTTGACTTTCTTAATTACGGCCTGCCGCTCAGACGCGATTCAATTCATATTTGCGGCTTCCTGTTTGGACGCGATTTTAGAATTCAGTGCCTATAAATAGACCCCCGAGGGTAGCCATTTCAACCAATCCCCTCTACCATGGCGGAACCCTGCCGAATTCTGCCCACGACTTCCCCACGACGGAACCCTGCCGGACCGGCGACTCGACGTCCTCGGAGTTCGGAGCGCCGTCCACTATTCTACGTACCGGAGCGAGGCGGGAGGAGCACGGTCTTCCTCCACTTTCTCCGTCCATTCTGGAAACGCCGCTGCGCCATCCACTCTCGGGGAAGCACCCCTCCCCTTTCCCCCTTCCGTCTCCTCGGGCCCCACGTGGCCGTTCTTTACTTTTCACACACACACACACACACATGCTGCATACACACACACACACACATCTAGGGTTTTAAAAGCCACCACCCGGTAAGTACACCTCCATGTTCTTTTATTTCATTAATTCTTTATTTTTAGGATTTGTACTACACGTGGCTAGTCCCCTTTCTTTACTTTTCTTTGTCCTTTTTGTCAGGGTAATCAAAAATGGAAAACGCCCTCTGCCGCGGCCAGCCGTGTTCGTAGAGGAAGAGAGGACCCGCATTCCCCCGCACAATCTCCCCGCTAAAAAGGTACGCTCGCGATCACTCCTTCATCCGCACCCTTCGCCGTGCATCTCCCTTCGGCACCCTTGTACGCCTGGCGATCACGATCTTTTTATTTTTCGTCATTTCCCGCTTTTCCACTCCATATCCGCACAAACCCTCTTTTCTTTTTATTTTATTTTTATTCCCACCCTCTTTGTGGATTGTTCTTCGTCCCCCTAAAAAGGGAGCGGAAAACGGTATCTACTGTAGAGGGCTGATCGGTTTGTGGAGGCGCAAGGTGCGGACTTCGAGAGGTTGCTTGTCCCTCAATGAGAGACGTAGCACCGTCGAGATTCTCGTTGGTCGCTGAGCACCTCGCCGATCCCATGCGGGGTGGGAAACTTCATCTTATGATGAAGAGACGAAGGCACTGCCTTGAGCTTGCTGATCAGGCCCCTGCCGAGGATAGCGTTGTAACCATGCATGCTCCGAATGACCAAGAAGTCCACTATCTTGGCCACACTCTTTGGGGCCATCCCAAGAGTTATTGGAAAGCGAGCTAGACTCTCCTCGCAAGCCGCATGGCGTTGCTCAGTAGAGAGCAGCTCGGCAAGGGTGGACGGCTGCTGTACCCCCAGCGTCCTCTGCAGAAAACCATCGCGAGTGCCCTGGATGAGGGCACTGGTGGCTAACGGGACGTCGAGGCGCGGGATACGGAGGGCTCGGTTTGGAACCTCTTAACGTAGTCCCAGAGCGCTTCTCCCTTCTTCTGTCGAACATCAAGAAGGGAGGCTGCGGAATGTGGTTGCGACCTTCCGCCCAAAAAGTTGTCCCGAAAGGACTTTTTCACTGGTGGAAGGAAGTGATGGAACTTGCAGGGAGGGCTTCGAACCAAGCCCGAGCAGTTTCCTTCAAGGTGGCCGGGAAGGCCCGGCATTTGGCCGCATCAAATGCCCCATGGAACACCATATGCGACTCAAACCCATGGATGTGATCCGCGGGGTCAGATGTACCATCGTATGGCGCGATGGTAGGCAGAGGGAGCTTGGGAGAGACCCAAGCCTCCAGGATCTCCACGATGAATGGGGAGCGGAAGTTCAGGTCCTCTTCGGCCGGCGCCTTGCCCTCCGCGCACTGGGCCATCACGTCCACACGACGCTCCAGGTCGACGACGTGACGGCCAACTCCTGTTCGGAGTGGGCCGAATCTGTGCGCCCTGTCCTGTGGGAGTTGGCTCCCATGACCAAGCGCGGTGAGCGCGGGACCGCTATGGAGTGAAGGGGCGAACGACCGCGGCGCTCCGGTGCTCGTTCATCAGACGGGGTGCGGCGCGACCTCCGCGGTGAATCCGCATGCTGCTCTTGCGGCGTAGGAGGGGCGTGAGATCGGTGGTGAGACGACTCCGCCTGAAGTTCTTGCAGCAGGGAGGCCGCCGGGGCTGGTTGCCTTGCCAACTGGGTCTGAAGGGCCAGGCATATGCCCGTGAGGTGCTGCATTTTCCCCCGGAGTTCTGCTACCTCCAGGGCAGTTGCAGGCACAGCGACGGCGGGCGCAGGTACGTTGCCGGTTTCAGCAGCAGGGGCCACGGCGACGTCGACGGGGGAGGGGGGGCACACTGACGAGAGTCTGCTCGTGAATGGCGAGACCTCTTCATGCGGCTTTCCATGTTCTGGTAAGAAGATCATCCGCGAGCCATGGCTGTCGTCGCTTCCACAGACGGCGCCAAAAGTGTGCAAGTGATTCCCTGTTTGGGCTGAAACCAAACGGGCCTACACTTGGATGAAGAGGGAGGACGAACGCTGGTAGCGGACGAATACCTGCAGTCACCAGAACGAGGTCAGGGAGGCCCGGTTGAAGAACCGGGGAGAACCCTCCGATGCCAAAGTCAGTAGACTGTAAAGGGGGGCTTGAAGGAGAAGGGTTCAGTGTTGTGTGAGAGCGATGTGCATTAGATCACGTACCTCTGCATGAAGGCTTACCGGAGCCTTTTATAGGCAGAAGTGCTGAGGGAGAGGGATGGAACGTCCTTGATCAACGCCGCAAAGGGCGCGCCTGTTAGCGCCATTAGCGGGGAGGTGCCCGTTGAGGGGCCTTGCAGTTAACCCACCATTTAATCGTGGGACGTGCATGATGCAGCGGTTGTAACCGTTACAAGGAGACGGAGGGTTGTTTGAATCCTCCTGGTCGGAGGTACCGGGTAGGGGCCCTGTTCGGTAAATGGAACCTGCTGCTTGGTGACAAGGCCTGCTGCTAGATGTCTGGCGCACGGAGTGTGTTCGGGCCGAAGAGGCCCCGACGCACACCGAGCAGCCCTGCTCGGAAAGAGAGCCCTTGGGCCGGACAAGCTGCAAGGCATCTAGAGACGGCTCCCGGGTCCTATTGATACCTGAGAAGACATGGCGCCCTACGGAAGGGCCACGTTCGTTTACCAAATTGGGTTGGGCCATGATGGGCCCTGTGCACGAAGGTGGCTAGGAATAGCCACCACACACCCCTTAGGTAAAAACAGGCAAAACCTGTTGCTCGATTAACAGAATCATTTATAAGACACAATTTCAAATCAGCACTCAAAGAGGGTTGACATGGGGATAGTTTTACGAAATTCTCTTTTGAGCCTAATTTCTCTCTTGAACGTGAATATAAATACATTATTCGATTGATTATCACATCCCTTCAAAAAAATGTGACTGTTTCTTCGCCCAATGATCAGAACCACTTGCGAAACCCCAATTTGGAATTAGATATTCGAGTCAACCATTAATAGCTCATATTCACAAATTTCTACACTGATGACCAAATTCCTCCCCGGAAGCATGGTTGTAGATGCACGATCTGATCGAGTATGACACCCCTTTGGTCAAATAGATATAATTTTCTGCTCGGTTATCAGAATCGCTGATAAAGCTATAATTCAAAATTGATACTCTGAGGCTCTCGTTGATAAGACCATAATTCAAAATTGGTACCATAATTTGGAAGTAAGATGTCATTTCTAACTCAAAAATATTTTATTTCTCTCTCTAAAATTACAATTTTAGAAACATTCTCCATATTTAGATGATCTTCTAGCAAAAAAAAATTTATGTTACATTTTCCTTGATTATATGAATCACTAGTGAAGCTACAATTTAGAGCTGACTAATCACGACGATAAAAAACTATGGCCATCTCAATATATAATTCATCTCGAGGTCATAAATATAAGTACATGACTATCAACGATATATTTACCCCTTTATTATATTCACCCATTCATTAAAAAGGCCAGAACTTTTTCTCGATTATCAGAATCATGTATAAGACCAATATTCAGCATAGACACTCAGAGACGGTCGCTATGAGGCTAGTTTTACAAATTTTGTTCTGAAGCCCAAATTCCACACTAGAGCATTCATATAAGTATACGATTTGATCAATTAACATACCCCTTCAGTAAAATACAAATATTTATACGTCTGATGATGGAAACCACTTGCGAGACTTAATACAAAATCGACACTTCGAGTTGGTCTTCAAGTGGCCAGATTCAGAAATTTCAACTCTAGTGTCCAAATTCTTCTACGGGAATGTGAATGTAGGTACACGATCTGATCGAGTATGACAGCCCTTCAGTCAAACATGCATAACCTTCTATTCTATTGTCAAAATAGCTTATAAAACCAAAATTTGGAAATGGCAACCCCAAGGCGCTCGATGTCTCTTATTGTCTCCGGTGGTAAGACATCATTTCTTACTAAAAAATTCTTCATTTCCCTATCTAAAATTATAATTCTAATATACGTTCTCCATGTTTAGAAGGTTTCTAGTAGGAAAATGTGTATTACATTTTTGTTGATTATATGGATCACTTGTGAAGCCACAATTTAAAGTCGGTACATCACAATAGTAAAAATTATGGTAATCTCGGTACGAGAATTCCTCCTGAGGTCGTAAATACAATTACACAACTATTGGCAATATAGTCACTTTATCTGACTTATTCTTACCACTTCTGTAAAAATGGCTATAATTTTTTGCTTGGTTATCGAAATCAATTATAAGACTACAATTCGAAATCAACACTCAGAGATGGCTAATGTTAGGCTAGTTTTATGAAATGTTGTTCTG
This sequence comes from Colocasia esculenta, assembly GCA_014218235.1. Lineage (NCBI taxonomy): Eukaryota > Viridiplantae > Streptophyta > Magnoliopsida > Alismatales > Araceae > Colocasia > Colocasia esculenta. The sequence goes on from JACBKR010002394.1 coordinate 35,648, forward strand.
AGGCCCCAATTCCTCTCCGAAGTGTGAACATAAGTACACAATTCGATCGATCATCACACCCATTTAGTAAAACACGAATATTTCTTCGGCTGGTGATCGGAACCACTTGCGGGACCCTACGTTAACACTTCGAGTCGGACATCAATAGGTTAGGTTCTCATATTTCTACTCTAGCATCCAAATTCCTCTCTAGACGTATGATTGCAAGTACATAATCTGATCAAATATGACACCCCTTAGGTCAAATGAACATAGCATTCTGCTTGACTATCGGAATTGCTTATAAGACCACAATTTGGAATCGTCACCCTGAGGCGCTCAACATCTCTTACTTCTCCAAT